>JAMZAV010002812.1:0-79708 GCA_024449915.1 Sweltsa coloradensis | reverse complement strand
CCATTTAAACTACTATAAGGTGCTGCTAAGTGGATGAATGGCCCGGAAAGCCAAGGTCCCGTGCTCGATACCCGTGTAGTCACTTTTTTAATTTCTGTCTAAAGTACTAACATAACAGCGTCATAGTCGCCTACTATAAAACCAAGGTTAACTATTATATATATATTATTTGACGAGTGTATTAAACTACTAACCGAGGTCTATATTTTTAACACTTACTTGTGTGAATTTTCGGAGACGTCCGTCTCCATCGTCAGACACTGACACACTGGCAATCTCACTGTGTTTCCGGAGGCTTCCACCCATGTTGTTGTGCCCTAGTGACTTCTTCCCTGACTAGATTGCGCCATATGGGGCTGAATTCTTTTGTGGCCTGGCTGATTACATTTTCAATGCATGACATGACTGCAGCTTCTTTTCTCTTCCTGATGTCGGCATTCTCTTCTTTTAAAATTATTTTAACCCCCTCCCAATTGATGTTTTCCTTGCACACGTCGAAATGATCTTTTAATTTTGATGGCATCCTTGTCTTCCCTTCTATTGTTTTTTTATGTTCACCTATGCGGATGTTTACTGGTCTTGATGTTTCCCCAATGTACTCTTGTTCACAGTCACACGGTATGGTGTAAATTACATTTCTTGACTCTTCTTTTGGATCGCTGGGTTTTGTTTTCGAAATTATGCTACGTAACGTGTGTGATGATTTGAATACAGTTCTGACATTAAACTTCTTCGTGATGCGACGGAATTTTTCAGAAAATCCAGGAATATATTGTATCGACATTGTAGTGCGTGGTATGTCCTCTTTACGTTTTTGTTTAGTGGCATGACTGTTTAAAACATCAGTTGTTAACTTTTTAGGATACCCATTAGCTGTGAAAACGTCTGCCAGTAATTGTTGTTCTGTTTTCAAGCTAAGCCCTAGCGGTTAAACAGCTGATTATGCCTTTCTTGACTGATAAGGGTGATTTGATTTAAAATTTATATATTGGTTTGTGTGAGTGGGCTTTCGGTAGATCGAGGTAGCTAATTTAGTTGTGATTTTGTTCCCATTTTCGGTAACTGATTTTGTGATTAGAATGTCCAAGAAGGGGAGACAATTATTGTTTTCAACTTCCATAGTGAATTGTATATCCTTTGACTGTGAGTTAAGATGCTCCAAGTAACTATCCAGCTCCTCTTGACCGTGTGTCCAGACAGCCCATACATCGTCCACGTACCGACTCCACATTTCGGGTTTGAAAGTATATGATTCTATGGCTTTATCTTCAAAGTCTTCCATGTATATGTTGGCCAACAATGGAGAGAGAGGTGAACCCATGGCCAACCCCTTCACTTGGCGGTAAATATCATCTTCAAACCTGAAGTAGCATTCAACAAGGCATATTGTCAACATCTCCATCAGGCTGTTTATTTTAAAGTTTCAGCTCGAGGAATGCTAGAAAAAGGTTAATCACATCGAAACTTACTAAAATGACTTCAGAGTCCCAGGTTCGATCCTTGATCGAGGACACAAAGTCGTAAGTATTGTTGACAAATGAGATGGTTGATCCCGCTAATGGTTTTAGGATAAGAAGAAGATATCTTGATAGATTTTCACATGGAGAGTTCCTGGCGCTTGCTATGGGTCTCAGTGGGACATTCAGTTTATGTATCTTTGGAAGTCCATACAAGTGAGGTGTTTTACTATTGCGTGGTGTGAGGCGTGTCCGTACTACTTGCGGTTATCGTGTTTTCCTTATGAGGTTGTACATCCTAGTTTCTATTTGTTTGGTCGGGTCTTTAGGCATCTTTTGATAAGACATAGATGTAAGAATATCTGTCATTTTGCTATTATAATCGTTTGTGTCAATAACAACTGTGGTGTTTCCCTTGTCAGCTGGGAGGATTTTGACCGACGCGTCACGCTTTAATTTATTGAGGGTTGCCATCTCGCTCGCCGACAAGTTAGAAGGGGGCGGGCGCGTCTGTTTCTCTGTGTGTCAGTGTCTGACGATGGAGACGGACGTCTCCGAAAATTCACACAAGTAAGTGTTAAAACTATAGACCTCGGTTAGTAGTTTAATACACTCGTCAAATAATAATATTTCCCGGGTCAAATAGCTTCTGAAAATAATATATATATATATATATATATATATATATATATATATATGGATTGTTGTAGGTTTTCGCGGCCCCTCATAGGATAAAAACAAGGATCTTGGGTAAAACCGCGTCGAAAATAAGATGAACCAGGGCAGAACCTGGGCGTCCACCGACGTTTCGTCTGTACTACGTCAGACATTTTCAAGGTTGACTGTGACTCTACGGAGGTTGGAGTCACAGTGGTTGGCAAGCACGCAGCGCCCGCCTTATATAGCCTCGGCTGAAGGTGCGGGGCGGCGAGGTTATATAGAAAATAGGTGCGGGGCGGCGATGTCATATCGAAAAAATATATATATACGGATGGTGGCAATTGAGAAACAAAATAGCACAGCTTACTGTAGTGAAACCTTTTTAGTCCGGCTTCTTGTCATAGGGCCTGATTGGTTTTCTTTATATATTGACCCTGAAGCACAGAAATTTCTCATTCCTAGGGAGAAGTCCTCTCGTATTCCAAAACTGTATGGGTTGCCCAAAATCCACAAACCCGGAGCCCCCTTGCGACCCATAGTGAGCGCAGTAGGGTCACCCACACAAGCTCTGGCCAGATATGTCGCTAAGAGGTTCCAACCTTACTCGGAGGATGCTGCGTCCTATGTGAAAAACTCCTCTCACCTGATCCAGCTGATCAAAGAATGGAAGGTTCGCCCTGGGGACATATTGGTTAGTTTTGATGTGGTTTCCCTATTTACCAACATACCTGTGAAGGAGGCCCTTGTTACTATTGAAGAAAGCTATGGCATACCGAAGGACATCATGAAGTTAGCAAGGCATTGCATGTCTTCTACATACTTTATTTATGAAAACAAGTTTTATAAGCAAGTGGAGGGAGCTCCAATGGGCTCGCCGCTATCACCAGCTATTGCCAACTTATTCATGATAGATTTTGAGAATAAGGCCCTAGCTGCAGCTCCTAACAAACCATCTTCTTGGATACAATATGTGGACGACGTCTATGCCATTTGGCCCCATGGTGTGGACAAGTTGAATGATTTTCTTGACTATCTAAATGGTATCCATTCGAACATTCAGTTCACCATGGAAGTAGAATCCAACGACTCACTTGCTTTTCTCGATGTCTTGATAATAAAGAATGTTGATGGCAGTTTGGGACACACAGTCTATAGAAAACCCACCCACACCAACCGGTATCTGAATGCTGCTTTCCACCACCGTCCTTCACAGTTATTTTCAGTGGTTAACACTCTAGTCACCCGGTCCAGGAACCTTACTGACAAATCTCACTCAAGAGAGGAATTTGACAAGCTCCGTGAAGCTCTCTCACTCAATGGTTACTTGGACCGAGACATAACCAGAGCGTTTAAACGTGAACTGAAGAAATCTGAGGATGATACTGAGGACAAGGAGAAACCACGGTCTAAAGCTTTTCTTCCATATGTCAAGGGTACCACAGACGTCATAGGTAGAATCCTCAATCGTAAGAACATCGAAACCATTTTCTCCACTGACAGAAAAATCAGCTCCTTTTTGAGAAGTGCTAAGGACTCTGTTCATCTGGAAGAAAGAGGGGTTTATGAGGTTCCCTGTGGCGACTGCGATCAAACGTACATAGGCCAAACAGGCAGACGCATAGCAGTGAGGATAAATGAACACTCTAATGCTGTGAAAGCAGGTGACAAGAAATCAGCCCTGGCTCAACATGCTAAAGCTTACTCGCATGTGATAGATTTTGACAAAACAAAAACTATTTGTCCTGTACAACAGCTCAAGCCACGTATTATCCGTGAATCTGTAGAAATTGAGAAACGGCCGAATAACATGAACAAAAGAGATGATAGCCAGAGCCTCCCTCTTGCTTGGAAACCTGCACTCATGCCTCGAAATGTAGTCTGTAGACCTATTCAGCCAAATCCCTCAGAGGTGGTGCAAATTTCAGATTCCATAATTCTAAGCACGAATAACATTTCAAAAGACAACCAATCAGGCCCTATGACAAGAAGCCGGACTAAAAAGGTTTCACTACAGTAAGCTGTGCTATTTTGTTTCTCAATTGCCACCATCCGTATATATATATATTTTTTTCGATATGACATCGCCGCCCCGCACCTATTTTCTATATAACCTCGCCGCCCCGCACCTTCAGCCGAGGCTATATAAGGCGGGCGCTGCGTGCTTGCCAACCACTGTGACTCCAACCTCCGTAGAGTCACAGTCAACCTTGAAAATGTCTGACGTAGTACAGACGAAACGTCGGTGGACGCCCAGGTTCTGCCCTGGTTCATCTTATTTTCGACGCGGTTTTACCCAAGATCCTTGTTTTTATCATATATATATATATATATATATATATATATATATATATATACTTGCTCCAACGAAAGAATGCAGATGCTTGGTAGTGGTGGGGGATGAATGAATACGCGGTAAATGGAATGTCGCCTTTGTGTATGAAAGAGAAATATCTTTTACCAACGCAAGCAAAAATTATCTGTGCTAGATCACAGAGTTCCTCCGTGTGCAGGATCCACGCTGAGCTAGCGTGAATAGAGTTGACAAAGTTGTTATGTTGGGAAAAGAATTTTGAGCCACCTGCATTCTTTCGTTGGGACCACTATACCACGGACTCCGCTCGATCAATACATACTGCCACCTGTTTGCTAACGGAACAGCTAGCGACACATTCCGAAAGTCGCACGAAGCCGCCATTCACGAAGTAAATCAATACTCAACTAGCAAAAGTTGACATTTTTCACGCAACGCCGCGTCCAAGTCTGAATAGCTCGCTGGTCGGTGTGACTTGCACATCTCTGTCGGTAATGCAACGAACTACAACACCGCACGGCGCACGTGCTCGCCTCGATCAATACATACTGCCACCTGTTGCCCGCCCTAACCTCGAAACCGCCATTCTAGCGGTAAATCAAGCAATTCGACCTATGTATTCAATATTTTATAGTGGCATTCGATTGTACAATCAATTAGTTCATGAAGTTAAGAGTGTTAAACATTTAAAAGAATTTAAAGATTGCTGACTTACTTTTGTTAGTTAGTTAGTGTTGTTTTAGGGCACTCAACAGTAGAATTTTCAGTGCCCATGTCAAGTGTATTGGAAACTTCCAAATTTTCTTTTCCCATAATTGTGGATTACCACCATGTTTTCTTCTTTCTAAGGGGAGGAACGTAAGGGATGACGCGGGGGGACAAGGGGTGGACATGCCCGTGCTGGTCAGAACCAGCCACAAGCGTATGGGGAGGGCAGGGGTTCCCCACGTCGTGGTCGTCTTCGTCTGTGTCATCACCCGTCCGTGTAGTCATTGTCGTCGCCGTCGGGGAGGTAGTCAAAGGGAAGGGGAAAGTTCCCCGACGACGACCCAGAGCTCGCCATTAGTTTCAGGGAGTGAAATTCCCCTACTCACGAGCCAAACCACGAGAAGGTTGCGAGTTGGACTTTGATGACCCTTACTTTTGTGAGAATAAAATTTCCTATTGTGTGATTTAAATGTAGGATTTTTTTACATTTTGTAATTTTGTAGGCCTACAAATTGTAAATTTGGTAATTTTGCAAATTCGGCAATGTGATAAATTTGTTAAATTACTTAATTTGGTGTTTTAAAATGTGTTGTATTTTCAAATAGTAATATGTTTTGAATTGCTATCATATTAAGAATAGTAATAACATCATTTTATAGTGCATGTTAGTCTTTTAGAAGTTTGGACTTTGCAAATAGTTACGAGTCACGACCACGCCACGTCACGCAAAACCTGCGTCAACATTGCGTAGGTACTGACAGTATTTTCATACTAATTAACAGTCTCTTTTTAATTGTACGCGTTCCATTTATAGTTAGAGGAACTTTCAAAACAAAAGTTACAAATTTTGGGGAACTTTTAATAAATTTTAGAAGTTCGTTTTTCTCTTGGACAAAACTTACCATGCCTCTACATTTGAACAAATTTAGCTTATACATATATGAAAATCAGTTGGTAAAAACAGTAGCACATCATTTTTAGGAGGCATAACCTCGATTGATGAACCTGTATAATACTTGTTCGCGACGACACGGCTTAAACATCGCGACTTAAATCCTATTTACCACAATTTATCTGAAAAAGGTACTTTTCAACAGGAACTTTTATTATTACTGGAACTCAAAATTTCCTTTTCGTGTGAAGGAACTGTAACTTTTAAAGGTTCCTTTTTGCGGGAACTTACCCAACACTGCAAATGAACACACACATTCTACCATAGGTATTAAACCCCTATTGTAGGCTAGATTAGCAGTGTCCAATACTTCCGCACAGGCGCGAGCGTAGCAAATTGAAGCGTCGAAAATCCAGTTCAAGATGGCAATTTGGCGTTTTAATTCATGCTTTTTCAAAGCAATAAAGTATTTTTCTGGATTGTTTGGTAAGGTTTTAGCTTGTGCAGCATGGGAATGCACAAACAATAACAACAAGACGTTATTGCATAAGGGAATTTAGTAATCATTTGATGTTAAAGGCTAGTATGCTCACCTCGCTGGTATATTTCCATCATTTTTCAAAAAAATCGAGTTAGGCATTCCAGCTTGTTCCATGTACATTTATCTCACATTTAAGCAAAAAAAAAGCAAACAAACTTATTTAAAGGGTCATACTGACGTTTTCATTTTGTTCTAATTACACAAAAGCACCATTCCTCCGATCCATAGTGTTCCATATCCGTTTATACCTAAGGTGACCAGACGTACCGGTTTGACCGGTACAGTACCGTTTTCAGGACACTTGTACCGGTGTCCCGAGAGACTCGTTAAAATGTCGTATTTGTACCGGTTTGCAATTTTGTAGGGGAAATGTCCCGGTATTCAGTAAACTGTACCATGT
Organism: Sweltsa coloradensis; assembly: GCA_024449915.1. NCBI lineage: Eukaryota > Metazoa > Arthropoda > Insecta > Plecoptera > Chloroperlidae > Sweltsa > Sweltsa coloradensis. The sequence continues at coordinate 72,739 of JAMZAV010002812.1, read as the reverse complement.
GGAAGGATAATGTTTTACGTGAAAAAATACACTCCTCTGATAAATACTAACAGTAATAACATTGAAATAGTTCTTCCACTTCCAAGAAGATAATTCGTTTTCTCTAGGGGTGTGCGAGTATTATTCAATGATTTTGGTGGAGGTGCCGGGTCGCGATCGAGTGTGAAAATGTAAATATCGTTAGCCTATCTATTCTTGGCGTTACCTTACCAACCCTGATTATCCATTATACTAACCTTAGTCTTTTCATACAGATTTGTGTTCTTTTTGGAAGTTCTGAACTCTTTTGGGCACAAATAATAAAAATATGTCACTTTAATGTTTGTATCAACATTTTCATGTAATACTTACTTCTGAATTATGTCATAGCTTAGCCCTAATAACATTTGTGCTTGATCATTAAAATAATCTAGAGAGAGATTGCATTTAAAATCAATGAGATGTTACACTTTCACTTTTGGAGCCAATACATACCAATAAAAAAAAATATATTAAACATAATTATGAAAAAAAGGTCAAAGAGTAATAGTGAAATTAAAAAAAGGCTAAGTACTTGGACTCGATACTCGAGTTATTTTAAGACTCTGACTCGACTCGAATTAAAAAATCAGGACTTGCACAACCCTAATTTTTTGTCATTATTTGCATTGATTTTGTTTATAGATAATGAAAAATCAAAATGTAAACTAAAATACTCATACAACTGAACTACGTTTTTGATTAATTACATGTCTTACCTACACTAATTATTTCGTTGTGAAGACAAAATGTACTAAACATGAATATTATACGATATGAAGCTTCGTAAACGCTTTTTCAGGCGCGTTGTTGGATGAGCGTAATTGGTGCATTGACCTGCCATGTGTTATGCAGATTTTCTATTGTTCTGTGAAAAAATCATTACAATTGGATAAAACATGTAGGTGTTCTACGTCAAAGAATTTTTTTTTAAACGAAAAAAGCGTAAAATTGCGATTTTCATAAGAAATAATTTTCCAATTGCGCTCAAATTTCACACGAATACGAATATATTAATTTATAAAATAAAGGTTCTGTGAAAAAATCATTACAATCAGATAAAGCATGTAGTTATTATTATAAGTCGAATTTCACATCGAATTCACACATCGAATTTCACAATTTTAAAAAATCGAAAAAAATCGTAAAATTGCGTAAAATTGCGATTTTCATGAGAATAATTTTCCGATTGCACTCATTGCGATTTTCATGAGAAATAATTTTTCGATTGCGCTCCAAAAAGTGGCAGTTCTAAGTTCAGAGATTTCAAAGTTCTCCAGAAAATTTCATTTCAATTGGAGTATCGGTTTAGCCGGAATCGTGCTGACAAACACACAATAATACAGAAAAAAAGAAAGAAAAAAAAAACAAAAACATTCCGGATTTTTTTCTCCGGTGTAGTGAAATGGAATCTTCGCTTCGCTCGCTACGCTCATCAAAAAACACGTTTTACGAATTATTTGAAAAAGCAAAGCTAGATTCTTGATGCTCTAAAATTGAGAAATAAACAAAATGTAAATAGAAAGCACGTTTTTCGAATTATTTGAAAAAGCAAACCTAGATTCTTGATGACCTCTGTATACTAGTTTAATTGATTGAAATTGAACTAAAACAACTTAATCCAAATAAACTAGGAAAACGCTTAAGTCCCGCCGCGTTGTTGGATGATCGTAATTGGTGCATTGAGCTGCCATGTGTTATGCTGATTTTCTGTTGTTCTGTGAAAAAATCATTACTAAGTTGAAGATTTTTTAAAATTAAATTAAATTAAATAAAAAATTATCTCTTTTTTTAAATTAATCGTAATTTAAAAAAAGGAAAAAATCGTAATATTGAAATTTTCTTAAAAAAATAATTATTCGATTGCGCACAAATTTTACACGAACATATTAATTCAGAAAATTAAGGTTCTGACAAAAAATCATTACAATAGGATAAAGCATGTAGGTGTTACAAGTCAAAGAATTGTTAAAAAAAAAAACGATTTTCATGAAAAATGGTTTTTTGATTGCGCTCAAATTTCACATGAATACCTAAATTCATAAAATTAAGGTTCTGTGAAAAAATCATTAAAATCGGATAAAGCATGTAGGTGTTATAAACTGAAGATTTTTTTTTTAAATCGTAAAAAAATCGTAGAATTGCAATTTTAATGAGAAATAATTTTTCGATTGCGCTTAAAAACGTGGCAGCTCTTGGTTCAGAGATTTCGAAGGCTTTCATAAAATTTCATCGCAATTGGAGTATCGGTTTAGCCGGAATCGTGCTAACAAACACACAATAATACAAAAAAAAACATTCCGGATTTTTTTCTCCAGTGTAGTGAAATGGAATCTTCGCTTCGCTCGCTACGCTCATCTAACAAAAACGCTCAGTTGGACGCGTTGTTGAGCGAGCACCGGTAGGTGCAACACGACCCGAGTACGACATGCCCATAATGTTACATACCAATAAGTCTTTAAGGTCTTGACCAATTTAGCTGAAAATTTGTAAAATAGGAGAGAATGGATAAAATCCACCGCCATCTAGAGGACCTTGACATCATTTCTTTGGGAAAACTATTTTACTCTTGATTTCTTCTAGGTGGCAGTACATAGTAACCAGAATTCTTGTGCGACTTTTCGTTGCCATGGTAACGTTACTTTTGTTAAAATGTAATTTCTATATACACTACTTATCGGATCAAAATAAAATTAACATATTCGTGACCGGACGGACATTCTAAATGATTTGGCTACCTTAGATTTTGTCGCCGTTTAGTTTTTAAAAAAAACTTTAGATTAACTTTAATGTAACTTTATAACTTTTTAAACGATTTTGCCACAAAACTAATGGCATTCAATCGGGAACGAAACTTGCGGATGGTCAAAATTTCAACTCGATCCGAGCCTCCGTTTGACCGCTATCATGAGCCAAAAAAGCTGTGCGACTTTCCGTTGCCATGGTAACGGGACTTTGTTATAATGTAATTTCCATCTACACTACTTATCGGATCAAAATAAAAATAACATATTCGTGATCGGACGGACATTCTAAATGATTTGGCCAACTCAGATTTTGTCGCCGTTTAGTTTGAAAAAAAAACTTTCGATTAACTTTAATGTAACTTTTTAACTTTTTGAACGATTTTGCCACAAAACTATACAGCAACCCGCCTAGGTGGTATGTACATGTGTGCAAAATTTCAGGTCGATCAGAGAAACGGTGCGACCTGTATCGAAGCAGTAACAGAAAAAAAAAATAAAATAAAAACAGACATTCGAGCCATAAGAGTCAAGTGGAGACGCTCGCTTCGCTCGCTCAATTACACTGAAATGTATTTTTGAAAAACTTTTATAACATTCCTTGGTGGGTTGGTTCAAAAGATGATTTTCAAATCAAATCATGTATAGATTTATGGGATGATTAGACAGATACTTACCCTAAATATATGAATTGTTGTAGGTTTTCGCGGACCGTCGAAGGATAAAAACAAGGATCTTGGGTAAAACCGCGTCGAAAATAAGATGAACCAGGGCAGAACCTGGGCGTCCACCGACGTTTCGTCTGTACTACGTCATACATTTTCAAGGTTGACTGTGACTCTACGGAGGTTAGAGTCACAGTGGTTGGCAAGCACGCAGCGCCCGCCTTATATAGCCTCGGCTGAAGGTGCGGGGCGGCGAGGTCATATCGTGAAAAGGTGCGGGGCTGCGATGTCATATCGAAATAATATACGGATGGTGGCAATTGAGAAACAAAATAGCACAGATTACTGTAGTGAAACCATTTTTGTCCGGCTTCTTGTCATAGGGCCTGATTGGTTGTCTTTTGAAATGTTATTCGTGCTTAGAATTATGGAATCTGAAATTTGCACCACCTCTGAGGGAATTTGGCTGAATAGGTCTACGGACTACATTTCGAGGCATGAGTGCAGGTTTCCAAGCAAGAGGGAGGCTCTGGCTACCATCTCTTTTGTTCATGTTATTCGGCCGTTTCTCAATTTCCACAGATTCACGGATAATACGTGGCTTGAGCTGTTGTACAGGGCAAATAGTTTTTGTTTTGTCAAAATCTATCACATGCGATTAAGCTTTAGCATGTTGAGCCAGGGCTGATTTCTTGTCACCTGCTTTCACAGCATTAGAGTGTTCATTTATCCTCACTGCTATGCGTCTGCTTGTTTGGCCTATGTACGTTTGATCGCCTTTTTGAGAAGTGCAAAGGACTCTGTTCATCTGGAAGAAAGAGGGGTTTATGAGGTTCCCCGTGGCGACTGCGATCAAACGTACATAGGCCAAACAGGCAGACGCATAGCAGTGAGGATAAATGAACACTCTAATGCTGTGAAAGCAGGTGACAAGAAATCAGCCCTGGCTCAACATGCTAAAGCTTACTCGCATGTGATAGATTTTGACAAAACAAAAACTATTTGCCCTGTACAACAGCTCAAGCCACGTATTATCCGTGAATCTGTGGAAATTGAGAAACGGCCGAATAACATGAACAAAAGAGATGATAGCCAGAGCCTCCCTCTTGCTTGGAAACCTGCACTCATGCCTCGAAATGTAGTCCGTAGACCTATTCAGCCTAATCCCTCAGAGGTGGTGCAAATTTCAGATTCCATAATTGTAAGCACGAATAACATTTCAAAAGACAACCAATCAGGCCCTATGACAAGAAGCCGGACTAAAATGGTTTCACTACAGTAAGCTGTGCTATTTTGTTTCTCAATTGCCACCATCCGTATATTATTTCGATATGACATCGCCGCCCCGCACCTTTTCACGATATGTCCTCGCCGCCCCGCACCTATTTTCTATATAACCTCGCCGCCCCGCACCTTCAGCCGAGGCTATATAAGGCGGGCGCTGCGTGCTTGCCAACCACTGTGACTCCAACCTCCGTAGAGTCACAGTCAACCTTGAAAATGTATGACGTAGTACAGACGAAACGTCGGTGGACGCCCAGGTTCTGCCCTGGTTCATCTTATTTTCGACGCGGTTTTACCCAAGATCCTTGTTTTTATCATATAGATTTTAGAGGACTTGTTATGTGGAATATGCACGAATATTGTTTTATTCACTCGCCAATTTTAAATCATCCTTAGCCAAAACGAAAACAACTACACAATGTGATTGATTTTTATGTTTTATTTCCATAATTCTTACCACATTTATATTACATTTGAAATTATTGAAATATCTTGTAATGGACCCTTATTTTAATAAGCTTGACTTTCTTATTAAAATCAATTGCTTTTTGAGATAAGGAATGATTATATGGGGGGGGGGGATGTAATTAGATTTTTTGACATATGTTGCAATTAGTCCAATATAAACTATTGGACCGAGTTCATGAAAAGAAAATAATCCTGAATTTTAATTAAAAGGAATTTCAAACAGTTGGTACTCAATTTCAAATCGAATATCAGCTAACAAAATATTTGCAAGCTGTCCTAGGTTTTTGCGAATAATTGGTATTGACAAATCACTTAAAGGTCCTAAAATACAATCGATGTCAGTGGCAGTAACTCACCAGGTATGAAGGCCTGTGAAATCACAATAAGGAATAAGAGCAACAGAGGGCACACGCACTCTTGTGGAGCAATTATCACACACTGAAGGATAAGACACACTTTTAAAGATGCAACAAGGGTGATTAGCAAGCATGATCAATCGTGCGTACTGAAGGGTCGGGGCGGGAGGGGTGGGGAGAAGGGTGACGTGAGGGTTGAGTGGAACAATTGGGTGGCATTGGAAGATTGAGGATTAATAGCCCACTGTGGCAAAATGGAAACGTACTTAATATATCAATATACATGCACATTAGAATCAGGAAAATTCAATAGTACACAAAACCTATAGTCAATAAGTACAATATATTTTGCTACATAACAAAGAAATATTCACTTTTTTATGTTCACTACACAAACCCAGCAAAACTGGTGCTAACACTGTAACACATTGTACACATATCAAGACAACTTGGATTGGATGAACACAGCAAAGACTTAAATCTAGGTGCTTGTTAGGGCGCCGCAGCCAAGCCGCGGCGCTCTACACACTCAGGCACCTTATACAGCAAGCAGAGTTGGCGTGATTTCGAGGTGTCACCCAGCCGACAGGAAACGTGATATGAACTTGAAATCTATCAAAATCGGGGCGATTTAGGTACTTGACATCACATGCCAATTTTGTTGAGGTACGAGCATTCCTTTTGAAAAAATGTGTTGAAACACGCTCAAAATCACTGTAAAGATGATACAGTTACTAGGCCGCTTCGCGAACGCTTTTTTTCAATGCCAGTTAGTCCTCTAAGTAAATAATTACAAGACTTCTGATTGGTGGTTGCCACAGTGATAACAAGTTATGTGGCAGTTAAATTTACTTGCTACTTTTACTGGATATTGAAATACAATACCTAAGACGCGTTGATGGATGAGCTTTTTTGTATGTTTTTAGTTTGCGTCGGATCTCTTTACTCTTGTAAGTGTTTTTTTGGCGTGATGTATAGGTGATTGTTGTCAAGTTTCTGTTGTTACTTGTTATTAAAAACCTTAAACAAATCATATTAAAACCATTATTCTATGGATTCTGGCTTACTTTTTCAACTTTTTCTTTCAAATGGCAATACATCACTATTACCTTAATGTCCATGTAAAATATGAACGTTGTAGCCCCACCCGTTTGGTCAGAATCGGCCAAAATATCACGAAAATATCGCATTAAAAATCGAAAAAATCGTAAAAGTACGATATTCATGAGAAATATTTCTACGATTATACCCAAAAACGTGGCAGTTCTAAGTTTAGAGATTTATAAGGTCCCGTCCAATTTTTATCAAGATCGCATATGCCGTTTGACCGGTAGAGCGCGCCACAACACACAGAAAAAACATACAACAACAAAAAACATACAGAAAAAAACGAGCTCAATTTTTTGTGGGGTCAGTGAAATTGAAGTCTTCGCTTCGCTCATCCAGCTACTACTGGCTACTGGCTACTTACTACTTGCTACTACTTCTGTATAATTCGTCAGTTGCAATTGGCCAGCGATTTTTTAGGTTGACAATAATCACCTACAATTCGTACCAAAAGCTATAGGCCTAGTCTTTGGGTCTCGAGATATTTTACATTCTATTGTTAATTGGTATTACTATAGCAATTAATTCTAAATAAAAAAAATAACAATGTATCAAAAATAATTTTGCAATGGAACTTGAAAAAGTAATGAGATCCCACGCATATAAAAAACTATGTAATCATTGAACAGAAATAGTCAACCAAAAAAGCTCATCCTTCAACGCGACTGGAAAAAGCGTTCGCGAAGTGGGCTAGTAAGATTTATCGTCAAAATAGAATTTGCATGAACTATGATACGTTTTAATTAATTGGATGAGCAAAGCGAAGACTTCAATTTCAGATAACTTTTTTTTTTTTGGGGAGGGGGGCAAAAAAAAATTGGCTCAGGTGATTTTTTCTTCTGTTCGCGCTCTACCGGGCAAACGGCATTTATGCGAACTTAAAAAAATTAGAGGAGACCATCGAAATCTCCGAACTTAGACCTGCCACGTTTTTGGGTATAATCGAAGAAATATTTCTCATGAATATCGTACTTTTACGATTTTTTCGATTTTTAATCCGATATTTTCGTCATATTTGGGCCGATTCTGAACAAACGGGTGGGGCTACAACGTTCATATATCACATGGGCATTAAGGTAATGGAGATGTATTGAATTTTGAAAGAAAAAGTTGAAAAAGTTATCCAGAATCCATAGAAATAAAGGTTGTATATGAGTTTTTGAGGTGTATAATAATTAACAAGTAATTATAGCACATGACAACAATCTCTTATAATGCGTTCAAAAAGCAAATCATCGGGCCTCCAGATATTTTACATTCTATTAATTGGTATTACCATATCAATTAATACTACTTTTTAAAAATTGTTTAACAAAAATTATTTTGCAATGGGACTTGAAAAAGTAAGGAAATACCAAGCATACTAAAAACTTATAAAAAAAGCTTATCCATCAACGCGACTAAAAAAAGCGTTCGCGTAGCGACCTAGTTGTTGCAAATTTTATTTTGTCAATGTTTTCAAGGGTGTAGTTAGGGGCACACTGTATATGTTTATCCAACCAAATACAAAAATTTGTAAAAAAAAAAAAAACGGCAGCCAAGCTCTCCTTCAAAAGTCTTCGGCTGCGAGTTTAATAATGTTACTTTTTTACCACAAAAATCGTTGGCTTGGCGCTCGTCAACAGGCGAAATGATCTTACTTATTTTCAAAGCGAAACTAGGGAGAAAGAATAAAAAGCTTGGCTCAACTTCTATATCTCACAGCATTCACAGCCGAAGACTTTTGAAGGAGAGCTTGGCTGCCGTTTTTTTTTTTTTTTTTCAAATTTTTGTATTTGGTTGGATATTACATCTTTTTGTTGTTCGTTTGCTATCATGGTGTGAATGATGAACTTTGAATGATTAAATTTGTTAAGTTCAAAGTTGTTTTTTGGCATTTTTGGACCGACGGCCCCCCCAAAGATACCCCTTGTGTTTTAAGCACTAGATATTTATAATGGTTAAGAGCATGTTTAATTTTAAGCTTGTACAAATTACTACACCTGAGTAATTACGCGTTTTGATTTTGATTTTGATTTTCCCCGGTCCCAATTGCCCGGTTTTGGTTATTTGAGGTACATCTGAGTGTGGCCCAAGTTTCAAAGTTCTAAGTTGAACCGTTTTCTCAGTATAGCGTATTATTCATAAGAGTACGGAATTACCTACTTTTGATAATTTTGATTTTCTCCGGTACCCGTTACCCAATTTTGCTTTCCATATTCAAAAGTGATAAAGAATGAGAGATATCAAAATGTATTCCACGTTTGAAACATCTCAGTTGTAGCGTTTTCTTTGAATGATTCATTTCTTAAAGTTCAGATTTGTTTTTTATCATTTTTGGGCCCATGGTTATCCCCAAATTTAGCCCCTTGTGTTTTGGACGCAAGATATTTATAATAGTTAATAGCATGTTTAATTTCAAGTTTGTACAAATTACCACGCCTTGGTAATTACGCGTTTTGATTATCATCCAAATTTTGATTTTCTCCGGTCCCTGTTACCCGATTTTGGTTTTGAAAGCAAACGTCACTGCGTCTGAAGTACATCTAAGTGTGGTCCAAGTTTCATAGTTCTTAGATTTACCGTTTTCTCTGTAGGCTAAATTAATCTCCGCAGAGAACTCCTAGCCAGCCAGCCAGCCACCAGCCAGTCACCCACCCACCCTCCCACCCACCCAGCCAACCACCAGCCAGCCGAAAGGAATTTGACGATGTTGAGAGCCTTTTTTAACACAGAACGAGTTGTCGGATCGGGTTGATTTTTTTTTGTATGTCATGGACCACATACCAGGTCATATACCGAGTTTCAAGATTGTAACTCTTTCGGGGCGGCGTGTGCAGATAGCTGAAAACCCCCCAACTCTCGTAGCTGTATACAGGGCTGGAGTTCGTGTCGCCTAAGCAGTCGCATGCGCTTGTCTGCCGGGCGACGACCGTCGCCCTAGATGAATTAAGAATGCGCAAATGTGGAAGGGTTGATGAGCTTGGCACTCTTTTTGGTTCTCACTGCTTTTTTGGTGTGTAAGGTTTGGCTGTATTTTTATAAGTTTTTTTATGTATGCGTGCGTGCGTGCGTGCACTTATCCTGAGAAAAATAGCTCGGGTGTTTTTTTATCTGTTTGTTCGCTCTCTCCCGTATAAACGGCATATGCGATCGTCATGAAATTTTCAGGAGACCTTCTAAATCTCCGAATTTAGATCTGCCAAGTTTTTGGGTTCAATCTATGAAATATTTCTGGTGAATATCCTACTTTTACGATTTTTTGCGATTTTAATTGCGATATTTTCGTGATATTTGGCCCGCGACTGGGTAAACGGCTACTTCGATTAATGAAACTTGATGGGAACGTTCTTAACCACTTAACTTACATTAGGTTATGATTTTAGGGAGAATCGAAGAAATATTTCTCATAAAAATTGTACTTTTAGGGCAACGATTTGTCAATATAATCTCGCCGCCCCGCACCTTTTCGCGGCTGGCCAACAATCCCATTCAGACTTGCAGTCGGTCCTCGGTCGCCTCACATTGTTGAAGGCAGACATGATTTACTCTTGTCTTGGTAATGACGACAGTGACGACAACAATGACGACACGACACAGTAATCATTGGGCAAGCATAATCAACCATTAAGGCTCATCCATCAACGCGACTGGAAAAAGCGTTAGCGGAGCGGTCTAGTGTAGCCCTATTCGCGATCGCAAAACTTCGATACGCAGTCTGGCGGGAGAAATGTTCCCCATAGCCAAAGGGTGCAGGCTAGCTGTGTCCAGGCTGGGCGCTTACGGGGCTGGCGTGCAGTGAAATAAGTTAAATGGAATTTCCTCCTATATAAAGCGAGAAAAGTCTCGATTAATGTTATGTTCCGTCTGCAGCACATTGACAAACAAAAATATTAACGTATCCTTCCGTCAGTTCCCAAAGGAAACCCAATATGTTAGTGTAACTGACGGCTTTGCCAACTCTGTGGTTATACTTATACCAACAGACGAAAGAAATGGGGACGACTATTAGATTTATTTAGTTGTCCTCCCTTGTAAATCAGTTTCTTAACTGAATAAAATAAACGTGAAATAATTTAATTAATCAATAAATACAAATAAAATATCAGAGTGTACATAATCGTACGGTCATAGGCGATACCACCTAACATCAGCTAATAGCTTCCGACCCCCACAGTACAATGTGGTAGAGTGGTAGCAAGAGTGAGTTCTATGCGAAAGGTCGGCTGTTCAAATCTTCGTTAGGTCGTTATTTTTTTAATATCCTATTTAGGACCAAGTTTTTCTGCAAATGATTTCATCACATTCGGCCTCGTCGCGGACGCAATTCTACGTCGGAGATAATATATGTGTGGCAAGTACTAAATGAAGAGAATCACGAGGTTCACACTGTGCCTCCAACGACTGCGACTAGTGCTGAGTGTATTTATTGTAATTAAGTATTAATATTGAATGTATACCATAGAATGAGAGTAACAAACAAAACGGAAAGATGGTCCATGTGTAATGTTGGCCTAGCCGTAGGCCTATGTTCAGCTATTCAGCACTGCTAGCCTTGAACATAGAACACAAATGGGGTCCTAAATATTATTACGATGTAAAATATTTTTACAATGCATTTTTCAAGAGTCTACTAGAAGCAACTAACCGTATACGCATTCATACAGACAGCTGACCAACAAACTCTCACATCACTGTAGGCCTACCACTTTCATCAGTGACCGTACGTCACTATTATTACGGCACGCCTAGAGCCAATCAAATCTTTGACCGAACGAATGATTTGCGCTATAATAACCTTTAGCCCATTATACATCCAAAGTTATTACGGCTGGCCATAGGAATAAACACTGCCTTGAATATCACCTTGCTTTAAAAATCCGGTAAAGGTGTGTAAATTGGAAGATAACGCACTTGAATGTAGGCATAGCCCCAGCATTTTTAACAATTATCTTGGACACGTTCCACAATCCCGCACGTTACTAAAACTACACTATTTATTATGGCCTCGCCTTCTTTTATATTTCTAGTCGATTCACATCCATCTACGTATTTGAAAATATCTATAAAACTCAATCTTAAGTTTGACGTTTCTCCATCTACTACCCTTGTATTTACTTCCCTTGCACCCGTTGCTGCGGCCATGTTGGAAAATGACGTCACCGGCATTTAACCTTGAGACCGCGAATAGAAATCTGGCATCCAAGTAACGTTTCTATTTGTACGTTCATTGACGACTGACTCATCTCTGCAGTTACCTAAGACCACCTGTGGCTAGCTAAGCTGACACTGACAACGTGAATAATGATGATTGACGTGTTGCTTATTCTCGCATCTTAGTAGTTAGTTAAATCCAGCTGTCATTGTGTCGAGCACAGGTCCGCGTTGTTGTCTCAAGAACGCGTCTCGTAACAATAGCACGTCCACCCACAGCTGCTATCGACCTTGTAACTTATCCCCGACGTCGAGACCGGCAATCCATAATGAAGTTTTTCCCCGAGGTTTTACTCACAAGAGATTGATTCTTCGGAGATTACCTTCACAGTTGTCCTAAATAAAAATTCTTGCATGCATGCATTGCACCCTAAGCAGGTTTCCGACTAATTTTTTTTAAAGACACTTCTAAAGTCATGTGACTCACGATGTAGACTGGTATTAATAGACAATTATAACACTAGGAAGAAAAATAGTGACGTAACCACCGCGGATTTCATGCAATTATTTTTTACCACATAACCTATCTTTTGGACAATACTACACTAAAATGATCGTTTGAAAATTATATCTTGTAACTGTGATCTTAAATGAAGTTTTCAAGTTTTTTATCCTGAAATTGGCGATAATTGGCGTTCTGGAGAATTTCTGAAATCGGCCTTACCCTTGAAACTGTGCACAAATATACACTGAAACACGCAAAAATATGCCTTCCAAAATTACTCCCTTTCTGCATGGGTAATCAGGATATTTTGACCAAACCACTTTCCCAAATTTCAAAGCAATATATAGCAAATTTACGGAAAAGACTGTTCACGTCAATAATGACCAAGTTTGACAATTTTTTAGGGTCATCGTGGACCTAATAATTTGTCTGTTACTTTCTAAATTCTCAACTAGTTAACCTGAATGAAATACATTTTTTGAGTTTAACGGGGGTGAATGAATACCCCTTTAATCACGAACTTGCAGGTGTGGCCCAGTAATTTCTATGTATCAGAAACTGTAACAAACAAAACAAGGATCGAGTTTTCAATACTTTTGTTTATGAGCGCCTCATCCGTTCGAAGCTGACTTTGTTACCGCTCGTGTCGTCGTGGTTGTGGTAGGTCAAGTGGGCTGGGCTGGGGGTCTTTGCACGCACTAGGTAAATGCGCTCAGGAGCGCCGCATGTAAATCAGAGATCACATTTTGCGTTTCATCATTTTCGTCAAGCACAGACATGGACAACCGACAAACAGACAAGAGAAAAATTCCTCACTATTTAGGTGCCCGTTAGGGCGCCGCATCCAAGCCGCGGTGCGCTACACACTCAGGCACCTTATACAGCAAGCAGAGTTGGGGTGATTTCGAGGTGTTACCCAGCCGTCATGAAACGTGATGTGAACTAGAAAACCATCAAAATCGAGGGAATTTAGGTACCTGACAACACATGCAAAATTTGGTTGGGGTACGAGCATTCCTTCTTGGTGAAAAAATGGCTTGAAACATGCTCAAGATCACTCCTTTTGACAGTTAGTAAATAGCGGTTTGCTCGGCCAAAAAGCATCCTACTTATATACAATTTTGCAAACTTGTTAATAAAGCATACATGGACGTTCTTACAGTCATAGATTTTCAAAATTTTGACTTGATCAGCCAGAAAAAAATCACGAATATAGTCTATTTTGGACTTTTTAACAAAATTGAAATTCGTGAAATCTAATTTATTCTTTATAAATTATTTCAAAACAAATTTTAGGAATGTGTTACCATAGAAACCTTTATTTCCACTTTCTTGAGATATGTTCAAAATTTCTAACAACTGTGATGTCATTCAGCCGAGCAAACAGAAAATTGCCTGAAACGCAGGTGGTGAACGCTCTTAATTAATGATGTTAGCTACTACTGCTACTACTGCTACTGCTACTACTGTCTAATTCGTCAGTTTCAATCGGCCCGCGATCTGACCAAACGGGCAGGGCTACAACATTCATATTTTACATGCACATTAAGGTTATAGTGATATAGAGCCTTTTGAAAGAAAAAAGTAGAAAAAGTTTGATGGAAGGCTTCCAAATAAAGGTTTTAATATAAGCCTTTTACAAGAATATAATCAACAAAGATATTAAATTGTCTTGGTTTAGGTAATAAACGATTGAGTTGTGTCTGTGTTGTATGTTGTAATTATCATGACTTTGCTAGTTAATATTAGTGTGAAAACACAATCCCTGAACGAACTTAGTTGCAGTAAAGATATTAAATTGAAGTAACTATAGTTACTTGACAATGATCACCTACATTGTTTACAATTACAAACAAAAAGTCTTTAGACCACTAGATATAAATTCTATTGTTAATTGGTAATAGTAATACCATATGAATTAAATCGACCTTGATAAAATTATTGTATTTTATTCACAAATATTTTGTAATGGAACTTGAAAAAGTAATGAGATCCCACATATAACAAAAACTTATAAAAAAAAAACAGCTAAACCTTACACAATCAAAAGCAATGAGATCTAAAAGAAATGCCAAGCTTATGTTCCCTCCTACATTTTCGCAATCTTAATACATAAATTCACTTTGCCCTGTGACACCCCATCCTTGCAAAGCTTGGCAAAAAAAATTTGCACAAACTTTTACATAAATATAGTTGCAAATAAAATTTTGCCACGCTTTGCAAGGATGCAGTCACAGGGCAAAGTGAATTTATGTATTGAGATTGCGAAAATGTAGATCCCATTACTTTTGAATTTGTAAGGTTTGGCTGTTTTTTTTACATCAGTATTTATTATATGTGGGTACAATACTACAATAGTTAAATTTATCAATACATGTTAACAAATAAAAGGCATTGCATTCTATCATTGAGCCTAATTATTTAAGCAAATGTATCCACTGCTTGACTGCAGGTGACTCCAGGATTCAAGGTGCGAAGTCACCGTTAACGGGTTAGGAAGCGAAGCTTTCATTCAATCTGTTTCCGTCCGCCCATCAAGGCGTGTGTCACGTTTCACGTTTAAAGCCGATTACGACCTCCAATAACTGACACGCGTTCTTTTGTTGGAGCTATCCATTTTAAGTGACGTTTTTGTCTACTCGGCACCTTCAAAATGTTTTATTGGCTTATTCTTTGTCATCAATCTGTTGGTTATAACTTCGTTTCCTATTTTTACTTCTATATTCCCTGCTTCTCAACTATCATATTCGTGGATTTCTCCTGTATGTAGAGGTATTCGAAGCCGGGGGTACCTTCTGAGTTGGAAGCAGGGACTAAAAACAAATAATGTATTAAACAGAAAAGAAGACTGCTAAAAAATTAAAAACAATTGAAGGGGTTAAAACAATAGTATAGGCTATCCAACACAAAATCTGAAAGCTGTTTAGATCCCATTAAGTAGTTACACTACTCGGATGGTCAAATTTGTTGTCAGAACAAAAAAAGGAGGTAAATATAGCTGACTGCCCTGGTTTTGATTGATATCGTTTTGAAAGTGAGAAACCCAAAGTGGTGGTTAATCGTTCGGAAACACTGCGGGGTAGATTTACGTAATCGTTAGCATGAATATCTTAAGATGAGGTAAGGTAGTTATTAGAATCCCTCCTGCTGTGCACGGCGTTCCACGGTCTGTCGTTGACAAGCCTCCCCCCACCCCAACATTTCAGTGACGTCAAACAGGTTGCCATTTAAAGGACGACTTGGACGGAACGTTCTCATTCAATACAATATCTTTCGCTTGCAAACATCTGACGTCTCTAACAGCATCTTAGGCAGGTAAGATATTAAATACCAAATTTTGTTGGATGATGCATACTTCCACTATTGCTACTTTTAGTAACGATTTTGAGTGCTATAAGTTGCGCAAAACATTTACGATTTGGTTGGCTGATATTTTTATTATAGTTTACACTCGCCTTTGAATATGTAATGAGGTATTTTAAATGTATAGCTTTTGTATCTTTAATTCTACATTTATTTGTGGTGGTACAAATACCATCAACGTTTTGGAAATTGTAAAACGCATACATTTCAAAATAACTCATTCCATACTCCATAGTCAATGGTGAGTGTAAGATAAAATGAAAATACATATTAGACATCCAAATCGTATACTTTTTGCACAACTTTGCACCCAAATTCGTTCATTAAAGTATAGCAATAGCGGGAGGGGAGTATGCATCATCCGAAAAATCAATAAAACATTTTTTTGTGGTTTATGATCCTTCTTTATAACAACTGTGTAATGTAACACATGATAAAAAAAACTGTAAAAATACAGCCAAGCTTAAACAAAAAAAAACAATGAGATCTAAAAGAAATGCCAAGCTTATTGTATCCTCGTACATTCACGTTGCCCTGTGACTGCATCCTTGCAAAGCGTGTCAAAATTTTAATTGCCACTATTGTTTTAAATGTAAAAAATCGTGCACATTTTTTTTGGTTTAGCTTTTTATTTCCATGTAAAATAGGAACGTTATAGCCCCACCCGTTTGGTCAGAATTGCTGGGCAATTGTAACTAACGAATTTGACAGTAGAAGCCAGTAGCCATTTTTTCACCAAGAAGGAATGATCGTACCCCAAACAAATTAAGCATGTGTTGTCAGGTACCTAAATCCCCCTGATGTTGATTGAGCGAGCGAAGCGAGCGTCTCCACTTGACTCTTATGGCTCGAATGTCTGTTTTTTTTTTTTTCTGTTACTGCTTCGATACAGGTCGCACCGTTTCTCTGATCGACCTGAAATTTTGCACACATGTACATACCACCTAGGCGGGTTGCTGTATAGTTTTGTGGCAAAATCGTTCAAAAAGTTAAAAAGTTACATTAAAGTTAATTGAAAGTTTTTTTTCAAACTTTAACGGAGACAAAATCTGAGGTGGCCAAATCATTTAGAATGTCCGTCCGATCACGAATATGTTATTTTTATTTTGATCCGATAAGTAGTGTAGTCGGAAATTACATTATAACAAAGTCCCGTTACCATGGCAACGGCGCACGTGGTTTCAGGTCACTATGCACTGCCACCTAGAAGTAATCAAAACACTATCGAGGAAGCAGTGTATTATTTGTAACCAAAGAGTTTAACAAGGAAATGATGTCAAGGTCTTCTAGATGGCGGTGGATTTTATCCATTCTCTCCTATTTTTCAAATTTTCAGCTAAATCGGTCAAGACCTTAAAGACTTATTGGTATGTAACATTATGGGAATGTCTTACTCGGGTCGTGTTGCACGTACCGGTGCTCGCTCAACAACGCGTCCAACTGAGCGTTTTCCTAGTAGTTTTTAAGTTCACATCACGTTTCTTGACGGCTGGGCGACACCTCGAAATCACCCCAACTTTGCTTGCTGTATAAGGTGCCAGAGTGTGTAGCGCACCGCGGCTTGGCTGCGGCGCCCTAACAGGCACCTAGATATTTTGAAAAACGTATTTTGAGATCTCACCGCCTTAATATGCAAAACAAGACATTAATTGAGCGAGCGTAGCGAGCGTCTCCACTAGACTCTTATGGCTGGAATGTCTGGGTTTTTTTCTGTTACTGCTTAGGTACAGGTCGCACCGTTTCTCTGATCGACCTGAAAGTTTGCACTCATGTACATACCACCAATGCGGGTTGCTGTATAGTTTTTGAACAAAATCCGATCGTTGGTTATAAAAATAAAATAAATTAAAAAAATGTTCCGATCGTTATGAAATTTTGCAGGGTCAATAAGTACAACATTCTCTCCTATTTTACAAATTTTCAGATAAATCGGTCAAGACCTTTAAGACTTATTGGTATGTAACATTATGGAAATGTCGTACTCGGGTCGTGTTAACGTACCGGTGCTCTCTCAACAACGCGACGGGACTTTAGCGTTTTCCTAGTATTTAGGGATTATTGTACTTTGACTGTCAGGAGTGCAGCCGCATTTACTTTATCGACCGTGTTACGCGTCCTATAACAAGATTCACAGTTGGTTCCATAGTTCGTATAAGTTTGCTATTGACGGTTACTAAACTTATGTAGAGGGAGAAAGTTAGGAATACGATTGCCTCTACAACAGTGGTTCCCAACCTGGGTGCCGTGGACCTTATGTTAGGGTGCCGCGAAATCCTTGTACTTGTACATAAGTACAAACAAGTAGATTATTAAATACTAGGCCGCTTCGCGAACGCTTTTCCCAGTCGCGTATGGATGAGCTTTTTTGGTTGTCTTTTCTGTCCTATGGTAACTAAGTTTTTTTATATACATGGGATCTCATTACTTTTTCAAGTTCCATTGCAAAAAAAAAATTAGCTGCAGTATGACTTCTAGTCATAATTCTGCCGGATTCCTCATTTTGCTCATTTCTAGACAAGATGGTTGAAAATGGAAACCTAGTCTTGTGAAACGTTGGGAATCAAAGTAATTTTCTATAATAATGTGCGTGATATAACATTAAACCACTAAGACAAAACATATATACATATAGAATATATTATGTACTATGTAATAATATTATGTTTATATAATTATTTTTGTACAACACATTACCTATATTATTTTTTTATTTATTATTGAAATATAAATAGTACTTATAATATTTTTGGATTAGAGAAGCGAAGACTTAAATTTCACTGACACCCCCCCCACTACACCCCCCCCCCTCCCCCGAAAAAATGTTTTTCTGGCTGTGTTTTGCTCTCTACCACACAAACGGCACTTGCGATCTTGATGAAAATTGCAGAGTATCTTCGAAATCTCTGATCTTGAACTTGCCACGTTTTTGGGTACAATCGAACAAATATTTGTTATTAATATCATCCTTTTTTTCGATTTTTTCGATTTTTAATGCGATATTTTCGTGATATTTAGCTCGAGACCGGGAAAACGGCTACTCCGACCTTGATGAAACTTTATATAAACGTTTTAAATTACTGGATTTCGATGTTTTTTTTTATTTTGGGGACAAACGAAGAAATAGTTCTTATAGAAATCGTGCTTTAACGATTTTTTACGATTTTTAATGCAATTTTTTCGTGATTTTTGGGCCGATTCTGACCAACCGGGTGGTGCTACAACGTTCATATTTTACATGGACATTAAGGTAATGGTGATGTAGTGCCTTCTGAAACTAAAAGTTGAAAGAGCTGGCCAAAATTTAAAGAAATAAAGGTATTAATAAAGCCTTTTACAGGTGCAATTAACCGGTAACTATAGAAACTTGACAACAATCACCTACAATGCGTACACAAAGCATGTCTTTGGGCCTCGAGAGTTTTTACATTATATTGAAGTTTTTTAAATGATAGTTATATTGTATTAAGTTAATTGGTAATACCATATCAATAATACTACTTTGAAAAATTATCCTCATTTAATAAAAATAATTTTGTAATCGAACCTTTAAAAGTATTAAGATCCCACTTATACTAAAACGTAGTAATCATTGGACAGAAATATTAAAAAAAGTTCATCCATTAACGCGACTGAAAAATGTGTTCGTGAAGCGGCCTAGTTTATTGTAATTTCGTTCATTATCTCGCCTCTTTTTAAAACACGTATTACAAATTTGGGATAAGTATTAAACTATTGGTCCGATTGGGCTGATTTTATTTTTCGTTGTTCATATAGTGCCTACATGTACCTTCGATCTTATGTATTTAATTTAACATTGATTAATATTTACTTCCACGGGAAAATAATTTGCATGATAATTATTTCTCATTTATAATATTATTTATTTTGATGATGTTCCAATCGAAGTCAATAAGTAAGAACTTAAAACCCGTACAATAAATCATAATGCAGAGCCAATAGAAGATTTTAAACTTAATCTGAGACGTCTATGTCAAAGGGTATAGAAATAACGAATTTACTATCATTAACTGTTTTTTGGGGTAGTTTTGAGGGGTTTTGGGGGTTGAAATGTTGGCAATTTGGAAATAGTCTGGTACATTTTTAATTTGTTTTTGTTGTCTATCACCTCCTCATAGTATGATGGAGATTGCATTAAAAGCATATAATTTGGAATTTTCAATGACGTATCCAATTCAAAAGCTTCATAAAATTCTCAACGGACATCCATAATAATTATAGAGAATGCTGCTCTTTCATGGAACTTTTCTGTTGCAGCATGAATAAATCTGAAGCAGGCACGTTGTTACTTGTCATCCTACTGGTGTGCTCGGCATCGGCTGGCATTCTTCAGTTGGAAGAGTACAAGACTATGGGGAAAGAGGTATGCCCTAGCCAAAGATGGTAGTATAATATGCATTGAGTATAGAACCAGGGTATGACCTGTCGGCCCTGGGCCTAGCCAACCACTTTTGATTGATGATGTCATGTTCTTGAGAACACAGGTGATAAACGATTCTCAAAGTTACCGGTACCAATAGACCAAACAACGAAGGATTTCTTGCAAAATTTCTTGGCAAGCTGAATTTTTGCACAGACCTTCCAGATAGAGTCCTTAATAAAGTGAGAAAGGTCCCCAAACATCGGACTTGAGCGTTGGCCGCTATCTTAGAAAATGTCTGCACAAAAGTGGTTGTTTTCGTATATCTTCAAAATTGGCGGAAGAGACAAAATATTGCAATAGCAAAAATATTTTCCCTTGTAATGTTCTACGAAAATGTTCTCTTCCATATTTTCGGTAGAGAGAACGGTTATGTCACAAACTCATGGCTTTATTAATTTTGTTGCTTATTGGAGTATTAGCTGATTTCCTCATTTTCGCGCCCAATATCAAACAATGCCCAGTAAATCCGTGAGAAAGCTTCCATGAGAATTTTCTAAAAATCAGGTCTGCGCCACACCAGAGGCGATTTTTAAAGATATATTTGAGTCAAATGCCCAGAAAATAGCTTTCTGACATGAAAATATGATTTAAATATGGTTTGCAATGTGTACATTTTTGTAGTCATAAAATGGTTCAAAATGATAGTACAAAACAAAATACAAACATTCAGCAGATAATAATGTGTTGATGAGGAGGGCATCATACTAATGAAAGCCTAATCAATAAGAATAAAGATAGTTTGAAAATGCATTAAATTTGTATAATATGGATGGTTACACTTTTAATACACTTTATCTTTACAACGAAATAATAAATTTAGGTATGCAATTAATCAAAAACGTAGTTCAGTTGCGTGATTGATACATTTTAATTTTCCATTATCTATAAACAAAATCAATGCAAATAATGCCTGAGAAAATTAGTGGTGTGCGAGTCCTGTTTTTTTTTTAGTTCGTGTCGAGTCCAACGAGTATACTTAAAAATAACTTAAGTATCGAGTCCAATTCGAGTCCGAGTACTAAGTCGTCTTACTTTTTTTTTAATTTCACTATTTTACTCTTTGACTATATTGTTTACAATATAAATAATATTAATTTTATTTATTGATGTTAATCTAAATGTAGGCTCCAAACGTGAAGACAGAGTAACATCTAATTGTTTTAACAATGTAACCTCTCTATAGATCATTTCAATGATCAAGCACAAAGCACAAATATTAGGGCTAGGCTATGACGATCAGTATGTGATAATACATGAACATGTTGAAACAAACATTATAGTGACATAATTATTTATTAATTGTTCCTAAAAATAGTTCAAAACTTCCCAAATGAATATAAATGTGTATCAAAAGACTCAGATTACTATTTTGGCTAAGTAATCATCATTGGTAAGGTAGCGCCAAAATATATAGACCGAACGATTTTTACGTTTTCACACACGTGCGCGACCCGGCACCTCCACCAAAATCATTAATAATACTTGCACACCCCTAGAGAAAATTAATTATCTTCTTGGAAGAAGTGAAAAAACTATTTCATTGTTTTTACTATTACTATTAATCAGTGAAGTTTATTTTTTAAAGTAAAACATTAGTCTTCCATGCACAGTAGAGTTAAGAAAATACCTGGTCCCTTTTCTCCCCAAAATTGCATACTGGTACAAATTTTACGTTATTTAAAGAGTCTCTCGGGACACCGGTACAAGTGTTTTGATAACGGTACTGTACCCAACCGGTACGTTTGGTTCCCTTAACTATATTGGCCTATAGACAGTTGTGTATTGGGGCCGAAACGCGCCGGAACGACGTTTCGGTACTTTTTTTCGAGTCGGAACGACGTTCCTCTTCTTTTTCTAGTATTTTAATGGTTCAATTAATGTATTAAAAAAATGTACAAAATTGAATATTTGTGCTAGGAAATATTGTAAATTGAAATAATATTCTTAAGTCAAAATTTTGTAGGCAATTCGGTTTCTTAGTAAAGAAGTTCCACGTTGCAATAGGTAACAGCCGGGGTAGCTTATAATGGGTGCTTTGTTCAATCAAGCCTCGCTGGTCAATGGGCTTGTTTACTTTCTTGGAAATATGTGGTGCACTTAACCACACACACACATCTTCCAACAACATCAACATCTTTCAAGAAGAAAAGATGGCGACGGATTATGCAGAGGGTAGTGTTGTAGTCTAGGTCTCGCAACATGCACAACAGTCAACAAATGAGGAGATTGGGATAATTGTTCGTATTTCTCAGTTGTATCGCAACTTACTGTCAAGCAGCATCAACATTTTTCTTGGGTTATGTCTTGTGTTCGCGTTTAGAAAATGAGTACGAAACAAAAGTGAACATGCATAGACTCATTTCTACTGATAATAAGAAACAATTACCACACACTGTCACTGATAACTGCACCCCTTGGCTCCTTGACGTTGTAAGAAATTCTGCCTCACGTGTTTAAAAAATCGATCGTACGTGGTGCGTTCCGGCACTTCTTTTTTTAGCAATTCACCACTGCCTATAGATAGATGTTTTGTTTGAAAACGTTGATACAATAATAGTTACAAGCTTGCTCTTATTAGTAGGAGTAATAGGAGGAGGGAAGAGTGTAACGGGTACCCCACTTACGTTTTTCCTGTGACCCCTCAACTTAAGATTGTTAAACATCCAGTTCGCCGTTTATCAGCACAACCAACATACCTAGATTCTGCTGACTTGTGGCTATAGATGTGCACTAGCAAAAAGATGGGATTTAATGGGACATACCTTTTGTTTACAGAAAGAAGATCAAGGCATCCAATGAAACAATGATTTATTACATTATTATACCATAGAGATTATTGCCTAAGGTATTACCTTTTTTATTATTAGAAACCTAAGGTTATTATTAACCTAAGGTATTAATCGCTATGATTAAACCACAGACAAGCCATTGTTTATAGGGAATTGCGTCTATTTTGTAATTGTTCTCACGAATTAAAAACTACTAGTAAACTATACACTCTACCACTCTACGACTATCACTGCCCAGTGGCGTATATTAATCAGCGGGCCCCGGACTAGAACCCATGGCTGGTGGGCCACCTAGGCGGGCCCCCGCCGATATTTATATAATTCAGGATGTAGTTTTAGGTAGGCGATTCGTGAGTTTTAAAATCTAGAAACGAATACTGAGAGAAAAAGCCATACAGGAATGTATACTAAACATTGCGTACCGACAGTACCTCGAGCGCTAAGCGCGAGACTCTGAGTCGGAAGGTCCCGGGTAATCCTAACTAAAGGTTTAATCCGAGGTTTTCTTCAGTCGTTAATGCGAATTTAATGGATTTATTTACCTCTCTTAAACAGCCTTCGGACATCGCTTCAAAATTATTGTCCTATCCGTAACATATTGGCCTACCTAGTTCACCTGAAGAGGGGCATACATTGCACCCAACAACAGTTAATTATCTCGGTAAAAATAATCTTTGTGTGGGACATTACAACGATAATCGGTAATCGATACGGTGATCAAATTCATTTCATCAATCTCATTCTCGATTGAGAATGCAATTGATTATCATAAAATTATGTTAAATTATGTTTGGTTTTGATTCACGCACGTTTTGAATTTGCAACAGGAAAACAACTGTCACTTTACTACCGTTTTTCACGGACAAAGTGGAAACTATATTTCTGTGAAAGGTGCATGGACTTCTAAAAACACAATATATTCTTAACAATTGCTATATCAGAAGAGCAAATGATTTTAACTTCATGGGCATGTTTGCAATACAGGTACACTGTTTGAAACCAGTTCGTTGTTTGAATAAACAATGAAACTAAAACAAAAATTGCGACGACGGTGACCACCAAAGTTACTTGATTCAGCAAATAGTTATTGTCTGAGAAGTGATCCTGAGGGATATCGGACATCCCGTTTAAAACAGTGAACGCCGACACAGATTTCGTGAGAACTAAAACATAATATTTTCAGAATGTTTTTGCATTATGCACATTTCAATTTGTACATTGTAAGGCTGTCAATTTAATGTTTATAATATTTTTCAAATATAAAAAAAAATACCAAGTGAATATACTTTTTGCACTAAATGTTAAATATTTATTTTTTCGAGTTATCCGGAGCCCTTGGCAGCCTGGATCACGAAGTGCCCGGGCTCACCCTACGACCCTGCCACCACCACTACTTCTTCTGCTACCGTTATGCTGGCTAATAGCTTCTGATTGATTCCAGCTTGACCCCGAGATAATGGATCTCGTTCTGCAAGTGTGCGGGCACAGGGAGCCCAGCAGGATTAGCTACAACCCTAAGAGAAACTCGGAGATAATCAACTCCTTACTGGGGTTTCCAAAAGTGATGAACGAAGCTGGCAGAAAAAAGTAATTATTCCTGGTCTAGACATTTCCTTGATTTTAGGCCTGGTATTAGTTATCCTTCTGATTTGTGGTTCCATAAGCCTAATAGTGAAAACAACTTATCTGGCAGATAAATTTACTTGACACTTAAACTGGACACTGAAATATCTGGACTAATGGCGACATAACCTTTATATAGACAGTCGCGGACAGTTGTAAATCGATCATTATCCATATTATTATATTATTACTGTTTTATTTTCAGAGTGTAACTTAATGTGTGTGTTCGAATAATGAACATAACAGAATCATTTTGAGGCTTGGTTTGGTTGATCAAGAAATCAAGAAATTAAACATTGCAGATTAAGAATAAAAAAGTGGTAGATATCTATCTATAATATGCTATCCAGCATATTATATCAGAATATGGGAATATCCATTTGCATTGTGCAGTGAAGTCTATAGTTAGCAACGGATCGCTATTCGTCTTTTCACTAATTGTTGGTATGTAATTTAAAACAAAGTGTGTGACCAACCTATGTATTGTGAGTTTGCCCTTCACTTCAATTCAATAACAATTGTTGTAGTTTAGCATTGCAAGGTAGCCTATTTTCGACCAACACATTTTGTGGGAGACCTGCCATGCTCCTCATGCCCGAGGACTGATTAAAGGGGTGTTCACCCACTAAACTCAAAGAAAATATTTCATTCAGGCTAACTAGTAATGAATTTATAAGTTAACAGAAAAATTATTGGGTCCACCATGACCCGAAAAAAATTGTAAACCTAGGTATTTCAAGCTAGGTCCTATCGGGAAAAATCTCCCATAAGAAATAATATGGGGACGATTTTTATGCCCGTCACCTTGGAGGATTTTGTTTCACAAAAAATTGTCCATTATTGAAGTACTCAACAGCCTTTTCTGTAACTCCTGTTCATTTTGTTTTGTAATTTGGGTAAGTATTTCGGTCAAAATATGCTGATTGTCAAGATAAGGTGTGATTTTTGAATGCATATTTTTGCATGTTTGATATTACATATATGTGCACAGTTTCAAGGCACGATATTATAAAGGACCATTTATGATTGGTACGATGCTCTAGTATCAATGTGGAACAAACAAGAAACAAATGTTTCAAAACGCCATTTTTCGCAAAATTTCATGATGAAAAAAATGCAAAATTCGTATAAAATCACAGTTACAAGCAAGACATAATTTTTTAAACTTGTGGATCAACTCATCCTATAGATTATGTGGTAAAAATAATTTTATGAGGTAAAAACCCCTTTACGAGGACTCAATCCTTTGCATTCGCATTATAACGACTAGAGAAAAAAACCTCGGAAAAAAGCCCTTCAGTCAGGATTGACGGTCTCGATGGGTTTTGAACTCGTGACTTCCCGAATTACAGTCGCGCCACCATCGCTAGAATGTAAACTACGAAATGTCTCCAGCTTTTGCAAAGCAGGTTTTAGTAGGAATGTCGGTTGTTACTGTAAGGTACACGCAAGTTTCACCAAGAGTCAACCTTGGTACGTACATAGACGTAACACATAGGGTGTTAGAACGACTCAATCTCAGCCTTAGCCCTAAAACATTCCGTCAGGACGATCGTCGAACTCTCGTAGCAGAGTCCGACGTGTTACGTGCCAACTAAACGGTATATGCTACGATATATTGACATAGTATACTGCATAAACTATTTCGAACATTTCCAGACATTTCCAGTTAGAAATATAAATATTATGTCTTTCAACTCATTACAGAAAATGAAACATTTGCGCTTGAGTTGACTTTTGTTAATGCGAATTTGGGGCTATGGTGCATAAATTAAAATTGTTAATAGACGGCTTCACTACACTGACTAAATGGATGACGCATCAAAATATATTCGGCCTTTCAACAAGTGAATCTACACTCATAAGTTACAGTGGCGTATCCAGGAATTCATAAAGGGGGGGGGTTCAACCAATTTTTTCATAGATGTGCCGAAGGCTAAGTGGGGGTCCGGGGGGCTTGCCCCCCGGAAAAAAATTCTTCTTCAAGATCGTTTTGGTGAAAATCTGTGTGTTTTAAAGCATCACAATGACCAACTTTTTATCTACTAAAATCCAGTTTTTAATCTAAAAGTTTTCTCTTTTAAGGTCATTTTGGTGAAAATCTGTGCGTTTTAAAGCATCAAAATAACCAACTTTGTATCTACTAAAATCCTCCTTTAGTTAGATGGTAATTTGTAGTTATTTTATTTTCTCCTGTACACTTTTTTTCAAAAGGGGGGGTTTTCTCCCCCCTCTCCCCCCCCCCTTGGATACGCCACTGATAAGTTATGTTTTCTACTTTACTTAGATCGCTAAGACTTTTTGTTTAAAATGTGACAAGTACTTATATAATTTTAAACGAAAAGATCGTATAAATAATAGTTTGGTTAAGGTTAATCCTTTTGGTAGTTAATGAATATAAGTTAATGTACTAAAGTTGTTAGCGTAAACAACTTGCTAATTGAACTAATGAATTACACACTATTCAACTGTCCCACAGTAATGATTATAATGTGGCAGGTGGTTAAAATACTGCCACATTTCTAGTTATAAATGTCATATTTTTAGATATTTGTAAAGTTATATTTCCTTTTTTTTTAAAATTTGGTTAATCTTCATTAATATGACGTTCATATTGTTGATATGCATTTTAAGTATTTTATCAATATTGTTATCTTAATACACATTCTTGTTGTAACATTACTATTGCAAACTTTGTTTAATTTAACTACAGGTCATAAATTTGTCTGAATTAACGTGATTAGTTTTATTAAGTTGTCCTCCTTTGTAAATCAGTTTTTTGGATGAGCGAAGCGAAGACTTCAATTTCACTGACCCCCAAAAATATTTAGCTCGGGTGTTTTTATATCTTGTTTTTTTATTTCTTTGTTCCCACTTTACCGGGCAAACGCATATGCGATCTTGATGAAAATTGGAGGGGACCTTCGAAATCTCTGAACTTAGACCTGCCACGTTTTTGGGTACAATCGAAGAAATATTTCTCATGAATATCGTACTTTTACGTTTTTTTAAATTTTATTTTTAGTGCGATATTTTCGTGACATCTGGACCGATTCTGATCAAACGGGTGGGGCTACTACGTTCATATTTCACATGCACATTAAGGTAACGGTGATGTATTGACGTTTGAAAGAAAAAGTTGGAAAAGTTAGCCAGAATTCATAGAATAAATGTTTTAAAATGAGTTTTTTTAGGTTTATAATAACAATTAACAAGTTACAATAGAAACTTGACAACAATCGCCCACAATGCATTCAAAAAGCACTTGCAAAGAAAAAGTGGTCCTACGCAAACTAAAAACTTAAAAAAGCTCATCCACAAACGCGACTAAAAAAAGCGTTCGCGAAGCGGCCTAGTATAACTAAACAGGATGTAAACAAATACGTGTACTCGCGCACGGAACATTCTAACACTCGTTTCTTCCATTCCAGGTAACTCGGTCTACAAGTCTACTCACTACACAGATAACGACGCCTTCGGAAACCCAACATTAACTGGGGAATTCACCATTGTTTGAGTTCAACGGATACTTGACAAATAACTTAGAAACTTGGAACATTAAAAAAAAAATCTAAATCCTACGTTTGAACATGTCATAATATTATTGTATTAGCATTCAGTTCAAAACTCCCCATAACTAACACTAAACTTCAGTAGCACAGCCACGGTCAGTTTCTTGTTCAAGTTTTAAATAATTATAATAAAATATTATTTGTGATATTAATTCGTTAGCTATTTGACCCGTAATGTTTATTGAGTGTTTCTTTCAACTCACCAAATATTATTATTAATTCATTTTGAAATGTAAAAGATAATAAATCTTTGGTACCATGACAATCGAAGGATTATATTAAAAGTTTCAATACATGACGGGTCTGGTAGGTATGTATGTATACGACTTATGAAGCAGTGGTGAAGTAGAAGTTAAATTAAGTAACACACTTAGTTTCACTTCGCAGCACTGGTACATTTGTGTTATTCTTAGATCATTGGTACATTTAGTTACATAATTATTATCATATTGAAGTAATACGATAAACCAAATAAATACCCGTGGTCATAGCTATAAAAACATTACAGAGACTTATTTAAAATACCTTTCATCTACATTATCTCTAACTTCCCGAAAGATTGATCTTCCTATATGCAGAAGGCACACGGCAGCTCTTATTACAACTACGTGAGTTCGTAAACTCTACAAATGCCCTTTTATGTATACAGTAGTATCTATGGTTTGAACCATGGTTTGAACCCAACAAATTATTTTTGAAATCTGTCAAAACATCCCTCATTGTTTGTTTTTTTATTCCTATATAAATGCACCTATTGACTTCCAAACAACTTATGGCAAAGATGTTGAATTAAAAACAAGCGTTGGTAATCCTTTGACTTTGACTTGAATCTATACGACGAGAACTTCTTTAAACTCAAAGGCGTTTCGGCCTTTGCGTCATGTGCCTACAACGAGCCTAAGCTCTTAATAGGATCATCTGAATTAATTAAAGCACCTGACATATTTATACTTGTCTATTAGATTACCGTTACTACCTTTGCAGGTAGTGCCGGAGTCATTATATTATATTAAGGTGTTTTTTTTGTCATTGCTTTTGTGCACTTAGTGCTTTGTCATAGAAGGTAGTCATAGCACATGCAGTGCGTCAATAATTAAAAGCTAGTGGCACAGTTTGAAGAACTGTGCTACCAGTTTGTTATATAATAACAAAAATAATAGTGATATTTTATAGAAATAAGGTAAAGTAAAGTTAAAACGCTAGCCTCAGGCTAGCATGTTAGTGAAATCATAGGGGGATGATCCCGCCCACGTTTTTGTTTTATCAAAACATATTGTTTAGGGCCCCAGCATGGCCAAGGCCATTTTGGGTCTTTTGTGTTTTTGTATTTGTTCTACATCATAGTTGCCTAAGGCATCAATTAGTGGATTCCCACTCGTTCCTATTTTATTATAAAACAAATTGATGGATTTCAGCATAAAGCTGCGCAAGGAGCCAATCTGGAGGTCACTATGGATGTCAACGTTCCGCACGTACCATGGGGCTTTGGTGGCCATGCGTAGGGCTCTGTTTTGTACGCGTTGTAGTTTGTCAATAGAAGACTTGCAGGCCGTTGCCCATGCCGGGGCAGCGTACACAAGAATTGGCCTGACTAGCGTTTTATATAGCAGTACTGAGTTGGCCATAGAGAGACTGCTCTTTTTATTAAGTAGGCAGTGAAGCATGGTAATGGCGTTTTCCATTGGCATGCACTCGGCGAGTGCAGAGATGTCATTGTTGTCAACCTCCACTTGAACAACATTACAAAACTAAACAAATGAAAAGACAAGTGGCAATCCAGTGCGCACTAGGGCGCACTAGTGTGACCTGAGTGCGGCCAATGGAAAACGCCATAAGACGTTTGGACGCCTTAGCTGCCACACTGTCATTATGTTCTTTCCAAGTCAATTTGCTATAAAGGATGGCCCTAAGGTATTTTGCGGACTTCGGAATATCTTCGTCAAATAAGACTTTGTCCTCGTGCTCAGTGCATTTGGCTACTCTGCGTTTAGTGATCAGCACCGAGGCACTCTAAGTTACATTAATTTTTATTCCCCAGAGCTCGTGCCAGTATTCTAGAGCATCTAAGGATTTTTGCAATAGTTCAAATGCCCTATCGGCATACCATGATCTAGCTATTATAGCAGTGTCGTCTGCATAAATGGCATATTCCACCCCGGCCACCCGGGGCAGGTCGTTAATAAAAATTGTAAATAAATCTGGCCCCAATATTGAGCCTTGTGGGACTCTGGCTTGGATATCCCTAGATGTCGATGTGGCATTGCCAATTTATTTTATGTTTTAAATGTATTGTTATGTAGACAGGAATAGATGAGTTTAGTGAGATATAAAAGAAGTCCTGCCTTGTGCAAAAGCCATCGTGCCACACACGATCAAAGGCTTGGGCCACGTCTAGACATGCCTTTGCAGATACCCTGTTGGTGTAAAAATCCTTCTGAAATGTGCTCCACTACCCTTACTAACTGGTGAGTTGTAGAGTGTCTTCCTCTAAATCCAAATTGTTCATCGATTAAAACTTTTTTGTCCTTTAGATGTTTGTTAACTCTGGTTAGAATTACCCTTTCAAAGATTTTAGATATGCCTGTAAGAAGACTTATTGGACGATAGTTTTTGAAATGTAGGGTTTTTCCCAGGTTTGTTGAACAATATAATCTTTGATTTTTTCATTTCATCGGTGAAATAACCAGTACGTAACATTGCGTTAAAAATATTAGTGACTCATACTAATGCCCTCTTCGGAAGGTGCTTAAATGCTGTATTGGGGATCCCATCCACCCCAGGGCCCGGATCCACAGAAGGGGAGATTCAGATTTTGGTGGTTTCTCAATTCTCCCGCACGTCATGATGTAAACTGTGGTTTCCACCAATCGCAGACAATAGCACCGCTGCACTACTACATAAAAGGATCCATAATCGGAGATTTATCGACTTGTGTGGGATTCATTTCTCCCAAAATTCTCCCAACAAAACACCTACTATCATACGAGGGGTTTTGGTTGGGGAAATGCATTTTTAAGAAAATGGCGGCAACAAATCCATCTCATGATTAAATTAGCGTTTTGTTATTGAAATATATTGTTTACATGATGGTTATCATAAACACATGAAAACTGCTTGTAGTAGCTATAGTTTATGTACTGTTATCAATAACATAGAGATAGGGCCCAGCCAAGGGTCGACATAATGATATGTGCTAGCCTAGGACTAGCCTAGGCTAGCACGTTCACGCCTACCTTTATCCACCTCGATGAAGGACTAGTCCGTAGCAAGTCACTAGGGCATGACTAAGGGTAAGTCTAGTCCCTGGTATCCAAGGAGTTTAGAAGTCATTATTAAATATGTACATATATGCACATTTAACCGCTGCCAAACAAAATATGAAACAATCAAGCATCAATCGCAAACAAAAACAAAACACTAACATTGTTACGTCACAGCCTTCTAAAGTCGGACTCTTTGTTGTCGTTCAGCGGTGCTAGCGTCTGTGATTGGTTGAATCCGGTGTTTACATCATGACGTGCGGGAGAATTGAGAAACCACCAAAATCTGAATCTCCCCTTTTGTGGATCCGGGCCCTGGGGCTTTTTATTTTTTAAAGTGGCTATAATGCCTTTTACCTTAGCCGGGGAGCATGCCTTGATGGCATCCTCGTCGCCTGGTTCAATGTTATTAATTATGTTAAATACAGCATATTCCACCATATCAATTTGGTCAATGTTACTGGGATCGTCGTTAGGCTGGAACGTTTGCTCCAGCGTGTCGGCCATTGCATTTGCTTTATCTACAGAGCTGAATGCCATCCCATTCAGACCGTGAAGGGGCGGGTTAGTTTGTCTTATTCTTAAGAGGCTTTTTGTCATGTGCCAGATAGAATTATCTTGCACATTTAGCTCAGTGAGCCTGGCGGCCCATTGGTCGTTGCGATATTCCGCAATCATTGACTTAATGTCGGTCTGTAATGTGTTGAGTAGTGTTTTCAAATTGGGAGTTCGCAGTTTCTGCCACACCCTTCGGATTTAGTTTTTATTTTGTATGGCCTTAATTATCCTAGTGGGTAATTTAAACCTGGATTCACCTTTTTTGGGCGGTGGTGGTGTACTTTCCATAAGGGATGTGGTCATGACCTTAGTTAGATTAATTATACAATTATATATATCCTCCCTTGAGTTCATGGGTGGATTAGAGGTAGTGACGTGATCATTCACGTAGGAAGTATATAAAGCCCAGTCCCAGTATTGTTTCAGTCATAGGATTATTACCATAGTTAAATACTATAGGATTATGGTCGGAATTTAATTCCTGCAAGGCTGCAATATCAATTAAATAAGTTAGATTGGCTCCTAAGACTATGTCCAGTACATCAGGGCGGGCACCAGAGTCAGGATAGTGGGTGGGAGTATCCGGCCCAAGGGGCTGGATGCCTCTCTTTAAACAATATTCAAATAGGGATTTACCATTTTTGTTAGACATTCTGGAATTCCAGACATGGTGTTTACAATTAAAATCACCTGCAATTATGGTTGTTTGCGTTGCACCGCAAAGTTTGTCAAGGTCAGCTGTGACTAGAACTTTGCGGGGGGATTTATATACTGATACAAGCTTAATTAACTCGTTTCTTAATTGTAGCATTACTATGGTGGCTTCCAGGGACTCTAGAGCCGGGACATCATAACAATGATGCACTAGGTTATTCTTAACTAAGATGGCCGTTCCACCACCTTGGCCATCTCTGTCATAACGATAGATTTTATTATTTTGTATTTTAAAATTACTGTTAGCTTTTAAAAAGGTTTCACTAAGGAGTGCTACCTGGATGTCGTGCTCCCTCAGGAATTCAGCAAATTCGTCCTTTTTCCCAGTATAGAATTGGCGTTCCAGGCCATACACTTTTTGTTCAATGTCCAGTCTATGGCTTGTTGCCATGTTGGGTTCTTATGAACTTAAGCCGCTTTCGTTTACCTCGCCAGAGCAACCTGCTAGTTCGGAAAGTAAACCCGGTCAGTAGCAGGTTACTCAGGTTCGTTCGGCAACTATGCCAGAGTAACCCGGTTTTACAACCCGATCACCAAAAAAGTGACCTGCCTCGGGAGCAGGGTTAGTTCAGGTTATGGCGGAAAATACGAAACGATGTGAATTCGATAGGTGGTGTTTATAAGTTGCTATGGGTGATACGTGGATATTTTGGCGCAAAACATTGTTATTGAGTAGGCCTAGGCCTTGTGCTGCCATTTTAACAATCAACATTAACATGGCAAACGTTAATAACGTTGTTTATATATTTACGTTTAACTCTTGCTGTCACGGCATCCATTTGCAAACAAACCCACCTCCGAGTCGCTTTCGTTTACTTGGGTTGAAAATGCTAACCTGGTGACGTAAAATCACGTGACATAACTGACCGGACGGGTTACTCTGGCGAGGTAAACGAAAGCGGCTAGCTAGAAAGAGTGGCATGGCCCTCGAAATTATAATATTGTCACGCATAGCTAATTAGGCCCTTTGGCGGAGGATAGTGTTCGCCAAATGAGTGTTTAAATGGGGGCGCAGCAGTACTCTTTAGGCCTAAATAACTAGCACGGACCAGGATCGTGGGTAGGTGGGTTCATGAAGGAGATGTAGACACAGTAATTAGACGTGAATCCACTTAAGAGACCAGCACTGTATTAAAGATAAACATAATAACCCTCCTATTCTGGCCTAGGATCGAACCTATGAGTTCCGTCTGGCAGACCGTGGGTTCATACCTCTACTGACTCTATGACTTACTTATGGGTGTGCATGGCTTACCGAATGCTTGTGGTTCCTGGTATGTGGTTTAGACTGGCTCTCCCCGGACACCCTGATGTCGAACCCGGCGATGTCTTCTCACTTCACCTCTTCTTACGGCTTAATCCTTGTTCTGGTTCTTCATCCTCACTTAGGACTCTTCCAGGACATTTGTGGTTCACATTGCGATTCTTGTTGCACTGTCCTGACCTCCTCTGTCAACGGTTGTCACTCGTCTCTCTGTTCTCAACGATCGTCTCTACGTACCTCAGCACTCTTACGTTCAGTGCACTTAATCAAAGTCCGATTTATTAGCACTATTTAGTTGTGCAATCTTTAGTATTCAGCGTTTTGTCGGTCGATTCCCTTCCTGTATTGCGACTAAATGAGCCACACCGGAAAGTAACTAGACGTCTTGACCCTAAATGAACTCACGTATGTTCCCTGATTGGATTCCGAAATGTATTGGACCTCGAGATAATTAGTATTTAGTCAACATGTACTCTACAGTACATGACATCCCTCTCTCCGGGGGTAAAAACGCCCTCGTTTTTGTTCCTCCATCCTGAATGAGCTTCGCTTATTCTTCGTTGAAATCCACTTAGTATTCGATGTCATAGATGTATATACTGGCCATATGCATTGTGAGTCCGGCTCCTACTTCCGATTTATAGAATCAGCTTTACAAACGCAACTAGTAGATAAGTCCTTCTTCCTTTGTCTTGGCCGAAAGATCTCTTCTGTCTTGGCAAAGATTATCTTAATTTGGCGCCACATCCTCTCCAAAGAACCAGTGAAACCAACATACCAGGACCCCTAAGCTGAAAATCCTAGTTTAAGAAAGGAAAAAAAAAGAAATCCCACGTTTTCCGGACGAAACTCATAACCTCGCCTTTGGCATGTACATCCAGGTACTAATATAAAAGACGTGACTCTACGACAGTCAAACCTTCCTTATCAAATCTATAATTCCTGTGAATTAGGAATCAAATAATTTTAACCTGTAAATCCCTATATCTTAGTCTATTCACAAACAATAACAAAAAAACACAAGTATAAATTAGCTAATTATTTGTTTGTGCGTAATTCAAAACAAAAACAACAAGAAGCACATTAAGATTTACTGTCAAAATCCCTAAGTAATAATATTTGGAATTCCTGGTAAATTCCTAGATTTTCAAAATCAAAATACGTTGCCAGTGCTGTCCCGACATTGTGACTAAACGAGCCGGACACTTCTCCGTCGTCTGTCAGAATCGCAGGCATGTACTGCTTTCCCTTCCTCCACCCGATATCCATTCGAGTGAGCGGGGCGCGTCAACTGTAACATAAATAAAAAACGAACAGCCATTTGCGTACTACAACAAACCCACGTGCCATCACTTGACAGTTCGCTCGTTCACAATAACAAACAGCTGACGCATTACATAACATTACTGCCGTGACTCGGCTCGCGAGCATAACTCGTAATCAGCAAAAATATTTTATAATCTCAATTAAGCAAAACTTCTTGAAACAAATAACCAGATTAAATTACTGTAGTTCTGAATGATTTAACATTTTTTTTATTTTATGCAATTGAAATAAAACATTAGTAATTTATATCACTAAAACAATATAATTTATAAATTACCAAACAACATAACTTGTTACTTGTTAATACAGCCATGCTCACCGTCACCAGAGTCAGGTAAGAACCCACGTCCACTTTGTTTACATAAGATCTTGAATGTGCAACTTCTGCCGCATCGACAAAATCAAACAATTAATTAATTGCAGACCCATTAGAAGACTCGATGTTCATTCACATGCCTGTGCTCACTCAGAAGGCTTTGACCGACAATTACTAGCTCAGCATAATACATAGGCCGACTATTGACACTGAGAAATAACATAGTCACATCTGCTAATATAGACCTCGCAAATGAAATCACAATCAGTATAACTACTGGGAATTATGTCCATGGCATAACTATGCACTAAGGACTGTGACACCACCCCTGGTTCCTCCACCCTTAAAGGCAAGTGCAAATGAGACGGCATTTCCACCCCATTTGAACCCAATAGCTAATTGTACAGCAATGCTACCACTCCTTTTAAACTTACGAGATAATGGTACGTCAGTGCCACCACTTCCCATACTAGGGTATGACACCCCTTTGGCGCTCCCCTTAACCAATGCTGCGTAAGACAAGGATGTCCCACTACTCTCCACAATAGGGCAAACAACCACATCTGGTTCCTTCCTATCCTCACAAGACGTAGCCACTGTTGCACTTCTGCCCTCGGCACCACGAAGCGAAACCACCACTTCATCCCCTACGTACTCATCGACGGTAGACAGCGAAGAACTACCCTCTTCACCTAGCAGTGACATCCCCAAGGCATCCCCTACGTCCTCGTGAACGGTAGACAGCGACGAACTACCCCCTTCACCTAGCAGTGACATCCCCAAGGCATCCCCTTACATCCACGTGAGTGGTTCCAATACCCTCCTCATTACTATTAGACAACAAAACATCCCCTATATCCTCGTGAGTAGTAGATACCATAGAACATCCATCCTCAATCTCAGAAATCAAAACCTTAGAAAATACCTTGTCATTGCCATTAGTTGTCACCGAAATGTCACTACCTTTAACCACAGGACACAAAACCTTAGAAAATACCTTTTTATTGCTGTTAATCGTCACCGGAGAGTCACTAGTCGTAACCACAGGACACAAATCCTTAGAAATTACCTTGTCATTATTGCAATGGTCAGCACCCCAGTTCTACTACTCCCCAAGACAGGGTGCTCCAACGGTGTTAACGGCACAGAAGATGGTATCTGCTCCCCCGAGACAACAACAGGTGCTCTTCGACGAGCCTCGAATGCTAGCTTGACACAGTCCCTCTTAAAATGACCCTGTTCTCGACAGTAAAAACAAACCACCCTTCTGTCAAAATCACGCTGAGGAGATCGGTGGACAATACCTTCCTGACCCCTGGGTCCCTGTATCACACCGTACTTAACCCTCGAATCGTTATCTGACAAATTTGCATTTTGACAATTACTATCACTCCCTAGATCCTTAAATTCTTCCCTTAAATTTTCCCGCCTTCCGATTTAACTGAATAACTGGTTCATTTGAAGGCTCCACTACCGGGTCCACTCCCAAATAAGACATACGAAAACGCAAATTGCTCTTTTTTCAATCCCTCCAGCTGCTGTATTACGTCCAACAAATCATCATAATCCGTAAACGAATCATACTTCAGCCACTTTTGGACCTCCGGCAAAAGACCTTTAAAACACCACCTAGCTCTTTCCCGACCCGTCATCCGTGGATCCACCTTAGCACACAGCCGACCCTTATCAAGAACATAGGCTGACGCTTCCTCCCCCTTCCGCTGGACCCTTGCAACCATTTTTAACACCCAGTTATTCCAAGTGATATGTGGCATAAGACTACTGCCCTGGTATAACTGACTATCACCCTGGTACATCTGATTACCACCTTGGTATATCTTATTACCACCCTGATACATCTGTGTACTACCTTGGCCCATCTGACCCACAGGCTGCTGTCCTGAAGCAACCCCCTGCTGCATTGGCATATTAGAGGGAATAGACGCGGGAAAAGATACCGGCTGTATTTGAGGACCTTGTTGATAGCCACCTTGTTGAAATGCCATTGCGGGCCCCATAGCCCCCTGCTGAAATGCATTAGCGGACCCCACAGCCCCCTGTTGAAATTGAGGATAAGAGTGAAAGCCCCCTTTCTGTGATTGAGGGTAAGACTGAAAACCACCCTGTTGACTAAGAGTGCTCCCTGGACTCGAACACGTAACCTGTTGGTCGACAATACTCTGATGATAAGTATATTCCCGTTTAACACCCCACCATTTAATAAAATTAGCCTTGAGCGCCGACCACTCTAATTTTGGACGCTCCCCAACCCCATCAAACGGTTTCAGACGATGTTCCGACGTCTTATAGAGATACCATTCATGTTGACTACCTGTCAAAAACAAATCTAAAAGATATACCTTAATATCATCTGACCAGCCATTTATAGACGCCGCTGCTTCATAAGTTCTAATCCAAATCTCCGCATCCCTCCCCTCTCGATACTTCTCAGGTAAGCCCTGTGTACGTACTACCTTCATGCTGAGCTTGCAGTTCACCGAACACGGTTAGCCTGGTCGCCGAGACGAGAGGCACGCCGGCCGCTACCTACTTGCGCGGATCGCGGACTTAGACGCGCTCCCGCCCGGACACCCACAGAGTATATTTCTACTCCCATCAAAACAACCCACCAAAACCCATTTTGTACACAGTACACAAAAATGCAACTGTACACAAATCCGGCGCTACCACCATGTCACGCATAGCTAATTAGGCCCTTTGGCGGAGGATAGTGTTCGCCAAATGAGTGTTTAAATGGCCCCCATTTAAACACTCACTCAGCACTCACTCGCAGCAGTACTCTTTAGACCTAAATAACTAGCACGGACCACGATCGTGGGTAGGTGGGTTCATGAAGGAGATGTAGACACAGTAATTAGACGTGAATCCACTTAAGAGACCAGCACTGTATTAAAGATAAACATAATGACCCTCCTATTCTGGCCTAGGATCGAACCTATGAGTTCCGTCTGGCAGACCGTGGGTTCATACCTCTACTGACTCTATGACTTACTAATGGGTGTGCATGGCTTACCGAATGCTTGTGGTTCCTGGTATGTGGTTTAGACTGGCTCTCCCCGGACACCCTGATGTCGAACCCGGCGATGTCTTCTCACTTCACCTCTTCTTACGGCTACTCCTTGTTCTGGTTCTTCATCCGGTAATCCTCACTTAGAACTCTTCCAGGACATTTGTGGTTCACGTTGCGATTCTTGTTGCACTGTCCTGACCTCCTCTGTCAACAGTTGTCACTCGTCTCTCCGTACCTCAGCACTCTTACGTTCAGTGCACTTAATCAAAGTCCGATTTATTAGCACTATTTAGTTGTGCAATCTTTAGTATTCAGCGTTTTGTCGGTCGATTCCCTTCCTGTATTGCGACTAAATGAGCCACACCGGAAAGTAACTAGACGTCTTGACCCTAAATGAACTCACGTATGTTCTCTGATTGGATTCCGAAATGTATTGGACCTCGAGATAATTAGTATTTAGTCAACATGTACTCTACAGTACATGACAATATCTAATCGGTCATCGCCGCATTTGGCTGAGTTAAGGTCTTCGAGTAGTGAAGTGGCCCAATTTACCACATCTTTAAGATTCAAGTTGTCAGTAATAGTATCTCTGGGTTTGCTGCTTTCCTGAGAGGGTCTATCCTTCAGGCTTTTACTGCCAACGTGATTGTTTTTTGAGTTACTGGTCCGTCTGACTGTACCTGTGTCGCTCTCCTCACTGTCCGAGCAACTAGATTCGTTACTGGATAAACCATTCACTGAGCTAGAGACACTTGTCCTGCGCATTGATGGTCTACTTTGATTTTGAGCCTGCCTTGACCGGTTGGCCTTAATATGTTTACCAGTTGTGGGGATATCTGTGAGTTCTGGGAAATCCGAGGCATCTTGCTGGTAGGGACTTTGTTCTGTTAGTAGATTGCCATGCTTTAGTAGTAGGGGCAGGAGCGTCCCTGTACTTTTGAGCTGGGATTGCTCCATGACTTGTTTTTTGTGATTGACCGTACATCTTATTCCTGGCAGTAATGTAGGTCTGGCACCCACGCCAGTTTGCTGTGTGAGCTTCTTTACAATTTGCACAGGTTGGGGGGGTGGATCTGTCTTTCTTACAGTCACTGGTTGGGTGGCTGTTCCCGCACTTGAGGCATTTGAACTGCCTTTCACAGTGTCTTGCCACATGTCCAAATTTTTGGCACTTGTAGCACTGCGGAGGCCCTGAAGGGGCCCTGAATTTATCAATTGTAACTACAGTCATGCATAGTCGTTTAATTTGTTGAATCCTACCGTTTTCGGAGGGATCAACTTTTACTTAAAATAGAGGAAGGAGTGGTTTGTCACCTCTTGGCTTCTCATTTGAGTAACCGATTCATAGTTTATCTCTGCAGTTTCAAGGCCTGCTTTGACATAGTCAATTTCTGTCGTTTTGTCAAGGCCCTTTATTACCCATTTAGCTGCCCATTCACCTATAGGGGTAAATGTATGGTACTCAACCTCATTTTGTTTTAGGATAGCTGTTGCCTTTCGGTAGTCATTGGCAGATAGCGTACTTAACTTGGTGCTATTGCCTCTGGCTAAGGTATTTTGGTTTTCGCATGACTCTTGAATCAAATTTGAAATTCTAGTAAAGTTTTTGAATTCTTGGACTATAATGGGTGGCGGTGGAGGTTGTTTTTTGGCATTTTCCATATTATGGAGGTTTTCGCCATTATCGTCCACTTCCACTTCCTTTGTTAGTTGATTTACTTGACCATCATCAGTTAGGTCAGTCAGTGGATCGAATCTATTTGCAGTAGCCACAGGGACAGCTGTTGAGACTGGGTTGTGAGGTTTAAATCTGGACTACCATGCTTTCGCTTTTTGGTTTTTGTCGTTGCGGGGCCTTTATCGGGCTTTGTGTTATTCACGTTCAGGAATTCTTTGACTCTGTTTGGCTTATCGCCCAGAGAGTTACACCTGGGTCGGAGTTTAAAATCAACGGAACTGATGTTTTTTATCTCTGCAAGTTCGCTCGGTTGAAGACCGAGCGTCTTGACCTTGATGTTGGCTGGTAGCTGGCCACCATTGTTAGAGACTAAATTAGGGTTCTCCTCATTTGAGCCCATAGTATCTTAGATAAGGCGGTGTCGTGATTATAAATAATGAATAGTCATACTTTAAAAGAATTAAAATATGATTGGTCAAGTATTAAAATAGTAACTTGTTTGTCAATTATAAAAATATTAAAAATGTGGTTATTAGGCACTTGGCCAGTCAATAATAAGCTAGAACAACTTGGGGAGTAGGCATAAGCCAGTCACGAACAAATTTCAGGGTTCGAGGGAGGGCAAGCGGAGGTGGGACAAACAGGTCAGTGTCACCTGAAGTCTCCTACAGGTCCTACTGCCTTGTACCCCCCTGTCCTGACTAAAAAGCAAACAGCCAAGGCCACTAATTGTCCAAGGCTCCGTGACGAGAGCGTCTAGACGCCGACCTGGGGGGCCCCTTATGGGCTCACCCCTTAATGTACTTACAAGTAA
The DNA here is from genome assembly GCA_024449915.1 of Sweltsa coloradensis. NCBI lineage: Eukaryota > Metazoa > Arthropoda > Insecta > Plecoptera > Chloroperlidae > Sweltsa > Sweltsa coloradensis. The sequence continues at coordinate 31,707 of JAMZAV010002812.1, read as the reverse complement.
AATGATTTGTACTTCCTTGGCTTGAAGCTGTAAGAGCCTCCCGCCGTCTCTGTTGGCTCAGTTGGGCGAAATTACTGCAGTTGATGTTATTAAGCTGCATAGTACAATTCGTGGCTTCAGTCTTGGCAGTAGTATAGCCTGGAACTGTCTCGAAAGTTCTAGGCGCGAGTAGAGTATCACTCCGTCTGCCACGTCACTATACTGCACTTTTTTTTAAATTTTATCGTGGGAAACCTGTTGTAGGGTGCAATTAGGCCCTCTTCAGGTGAACTAGGTATGTGCGGATAGGAAATTGTGAAGGGATGTCCGAGGGCTGTTTAAGAGGACTCAATCCCTTGCATTCGCCTTAACGACTGAGGAAAACCTCGGAAAAAAACTTCAGTCAGGATTGCCGGTCTCGACGGGATTCGAACCCGGGACCTCCCGAATCAGAGTCGAGCGCTTAGCGCCCGAGCCAACACTGTCGGTACACTGCACTGCACTGTGTTGATCACTGAACCAGGACGATCCGACCACCACGACTGTCGCCTACTGACTGACTTGAATCTATACATTGACATGGAATGAACATAAATAAAATGTGATAAAAACTTAGCAAAATCTGCTACATTAAAACTATTGTAAAAACTTTAGTAATATTTCACCTTTCAATCTGTAGTCATAATCAGATATGGAGTGAGTTTCTGGTGCGTTACTTCGCAAAAAGAATATAGAATGCAAAAAGAATAGTTAGTGAAGTTGACAATCGCCGGGAATTATTGAAGGAGCACAGCTTTCTCACTTTTGCATGGCAACCATGCACACTAAAGCCAACATTCATTGGATGAGCGAAGCGAGCGAAGCGAAGATTCCATTCTACTACACTGGAGAAAAAAATCCGGAATGTTTTTTTTTTTCTTTCTTTCTTTTTTTTGTATTTTTGTCTGTTTGTCCACACGATTTCGGCTAAACCGATACTCCAATTGCGATGAAATTTTATGGAGGCCTTCGAAATCCCTGAACTTAGATCTTCCACGTTTTTGAGCGCAATCGCAAAACTATTTCTCATGAAAATCGCAATTTTACGATTTTTTTCGATTTTCAAAAAATATCTTCGACTTATAACACCTACATGCTTTATCCGATTTTAATGATTTTTGCACAGAACCTTTATTTTATGAATTAAGATATTCTTGTGAAATTTGAGCGCAATTGAAAAAATATTTATTATAAAAATCGAAATTTTACGGGTTTTTTCTTTTTTTAAACAATTCTTTGACTTATTACACCTACATGCTTTATCCGATTGAAATGATTTTTTCGCAGAACCTTAATTTTATGAATTTATATATTACAACTACTTACTTATTATATTATTTTTGAGCGCAATCGAGAAATTATTTTATAAAAATTTCAATTTTACGATTTTTTTAACAAATACGCTTAACAAAAAAAAAGTAAATTTTTTTATTTAATTAAAAAAAAATCAATTTAATAATGATTTTTCCACAGAACAACAGAAAATTCGCATAACACATGGCAGCTCAATGCACCAATTACGCTCATCCAACAACGCGGCGGGACTTAAGCGTTTTCCTAGTAATATGAAACACAGCACATGCATTCATTCCCACATCAACATGACCTCCATGTTATCACAAAGTATCTGTCACTGTCAAAGAAAAGCCCCACAACAGTAGAATCCATCAAAGAGCCGAAACCAATATGAATTCTTTCAAATCACAACTTACTACTTTTCTTGTCTCGCACTCTATATTTTTACTCAGAGAATTTGAAGAAGCTTAAATAAAAAATAAGCTGTCATTTATCCTACATCATTTTGGATTGTAATACCAATCAATTTTGTTAAGCCATGTTCCATGCAACCAATCACTTGTATACTTCTACAGTTTATTGTTCTCCACTGTCGCAATAAAGCTACATACCATTATTACACTTTATTACTATTATGTATGTGTGTGTATATCGGGTGACTGATACAGTGACCAGTGTTGGCCATATGGTATAAAAACTTCGGTTAAAAATTAAAGTGATACCTTCGTCATGTTGTCTGTGACAGTATACCTATGCTGCATTGTGTAATGTGTATACATTTACTGCATATCTTTCCATGTTGGCATTACAAATTGTTTTATTTTGGTACATTCATCGTACAAATTATGTATCAATTTTTTACTACATTGCCATTTATTTTCACAGACTCAACTCTCGCTCACGCACACATATGTTGCGAGGGGCGTGGCTACTGACCCCCATCACATCAAGGGTTAATTTGGTGTGGCCAATCACACCGCACTAGATATAGGGGTGAATAAGGATTGCTTTTGTCGGGTGAATAAGCGAAAAAAACATGCTAAGGGTTCGGATATATTTCTGCATGCAGTATACTTCCTCTGCGTACCCTTTTTTATCTTCGAAACAGAGGGTATTAGATGATTTTATTTTAATCTACTTAAATCATTGTTTCTCCCGGCTGCCCCCTTTCCCATGCAATCATAAAACATAATCACTATTGATGTTGATAACTCGTTCATTTTATTCGGGAATACAATTTGTAAAACGTTTTAAATCACTTGCATTACCAGGTGGGTCATGGTCGTTTTTGATGTGCTATTTTATCGTAAACCTAAGTGCTATCAGTGGCGTCGGAACAGGGGGCGGCAAGGGGGGCATTGCTCCCCTATCTCTTATGCCATGGGGGCATAGGGGGGCAGATTTTAGAGTTGAAAAATCAAGATTTCTACTCTAATTTTTGGAAAGCTACGTCGGATGATCTTGTCAACAATTTATTTTCAGGAGGAAACAAACCAAACCAACAATAGCAGGAATGTTTAGGTTGGCAGACGTACCCCATGCCTGAACCTGATATCCGACTATCTTTATTACCAGCCACCCGTCTTGTATTGTGTGCCGGTCACTCACTTCAGTAAGAGTGGACACGTGACAGACTCACGTCTTGTATTGTGTGCCGGTCACTTACTTCAGTGAGAGTGGACACGTGACTCAGACTCACGTCTTGTATTGTTGCCGGTTCACTCACTTCGTGAGAGATGGACACGTGATTTCAGATACACGTCTTATTCCAAACATCAATTTGAATGATTTGCTAGAGTTATCGGGAGACGCAAGTTTGGGATTTGGTTCAGCTCGTGTCGCATGATTATGCGTTCACTGTTATTTATTTTATTTTATTTAATTTATTTATTTATTTATTTTAAGTTTCACTCAAATACAGCATTCTCCATTTTACATTGAGGTATAGACTAAATAAATTAAAAAATTTATGCATATACAAACATAAAACATATCAAATCAAAGATATAATTCAAATATCAAAATTTATAAACTTTGTATATATTATAAATAAAAACATTTCAAATATTTGATCGTCTGTCAAGGATGGGAATGATAGGACGCACACATGATTGAGTCAGCACACACAGCCATCCAGTGCAAGGATGGATGTCAGTTCTTCTTTGTAACTTCTTTGTCATCAGCTTAATTGTCTTAAACTTCATCCAGTGCAAGGATGGATGTCAGTTCTCTTTGTAACTTCTTTGTCATCAGCTTAATTGTCTTGAACTCCATCCAGTGCAAGGATGGATGTCAGTTCTTCTTTGTAACTTCTTTGTCATCAGCTTAATTGTCTTGAACAATGACGTACATAAGCTTTGCGTAGCAAAGCGCTAGACGCTCAGTCTCGTTATCCTTCCAACCGAGCGCTAGCATGGACGTTAGAAGCCATCATGATCAGGGAAAAATCATTTCACTGCAACATAGATACTTCATCTAGTTGAATGAACTAAGATGCAGTGGATTATTTGATCGACGCGGGATAAGAAAATACGTAAACAGATGGCGGACATTTTAAATTTTGCGTCTATGTGTAAAACGAGAAAAGTTGTCATAACTCTCATAAAAAAATCAGAAACCGTCCCGGGCCTAGGCCCAGATGTAGAAAATTATTTATAATACAACAGTGTAGGCCTAAAGTTCCATTAGGCTATAGGACTACATTCAATTAATGCTAACATAACACGTTTGACAAGCCCTAGGCCTCTTCTAGGCAACCCTAGACCTACCTTGTTCAGACACACATCCCGCACAAATAACTAGTTTTGATTACTAAAAGCCTAATGCAGATAAACAAAAGTATGATAGTCCACCAACTTGAATTGCTTTATTCGGAAATTGGAGTAACTGAGAGATTTGCGGAAGAAAAACTGTTTTTCTTCAATAATTCCGAGAAATCGCCATCTTGTGGTTTTGGTTTTATTATTATTATTATTATTATTATTTATTATTATTATATTATTATTATTATTATTATTTATTATATATTATTATTATTATTATTATTATTTTATTTTCAAATAGCCAAATACAGACATATATGACAATTTGATGGTGGAAGGGAAAAAGGGCAGAGCCCCATTACACAAATGTGCCCTACCACCATTGTATAGCTAGATTTACAATTAATTCTTAATAGTACTTTCTAGTTTCTAGACTATTTACATGACACGCTAACTATTATAACTATTATAACTGTACATCTTTGCCACAAAACACGACATTATGTTATTATAGTCTACCTATTGACCAGTCCTACATCCCATAATCACCATCATGCATAACAACTATACCATACATGATGATATCAACACAACACAGGACCCGTCCATTGATAAGCTATGATTATTATAGATAGATATTAGAAAATACACATACGTATTACAACTAATTATTAACTAATAATATTTTGAATTAGATGTATATGTTTTTATATCATTTTATTATTATACATTTTTTTAACGTGATATTGTATGATATTCCTCTTTTTGTCTATTTTATAACTATGATTTTCCAAATTGTACAATTAAAACAACACTGAGAGTGCTAGAATATAAGTTGAAATACATTTTAATAGATGCAAGTTGATACAAGATTGTTAAATTATTGTCTTTGATGTTATTGATGAGAGCATTTTCTGTGAAAACAAGATAGTACTAACAAACTGTTGAAACAACAAGTAAAAATGACCAATTAAGAGAGAAGCGAGATTAAACTATCATAGTTCGATGGTTTATTAGGCGGACAATACTCTGATTTACATGCAGATTCATTGATTGGTTCAGGCTTACTAAAAATTGTTTTGACCACTTATGAAATTGATTAGTGTTACAGTTTGACTTGAAATGAGGTGGTAGAGAGTTCCAGAGTTTTACAGCCCGATTAAAATATCCCATTTGGTATGCTGCCGTACGTGCATGGGGAGGAGTTACACAAACAAAGTGTTTACGGAAAACAGATCTGTAAGACAGTTGAACGCGGTGAAATGGATTGATGTCAACTAGCCCCCTTAGAGATTTTTGAAAAAGTATTACGTCTATTTGTTTAAGTAGATTTCCAATGCTGTCAATACGACTTTTGTGTAGCCTGTCTTCTGCCCATCACAACGACTTTTCTGAATAAATTTTGTAGCCCGATTCTGCAGAGATTCTAACTTAGCCAAGCCAAGTTGGTACCTGTTGTTGGATGCCACGCTGGAGCTGCTGCCCATGTGAAAATTGGCCTTACCAACGTCAGGTACATGGAACGAGCTACACTTTGGCCGACATCCATGTAGGCTCCTGGAAACGAAGCCAAGCACTCTTGAAGCTTTTGCACGGACAGCTTCCACGTGCGTATTCCACTTCAAGTCTGCTGTGACTGTCAGACCCAGGAGCTTGATTTTTTTTGCAACTAATTAACTCTTACTTTTGAATAATATATTTACTGTCATAGGGTGATTTGAGCGTGTTAGTGATATAACAGAGCTTTTGAGAGGATTTAGGCTCATCTCATTCACTTCACACCACAGTTGAATGTTAGCAAGGTCACTTTGTAGTATCGCAGCGTCCTCAGTGCTCGTTATCCCCTGAACAAGGTACAGTCATCTGCGTATTGTAATGTCAGATTCTACACATTGTGGGAGATCTAGCATGTACATAACAAATAAGAACGGACCTAGTACCGAGCCTTGAGGCACACCAGAGCTAACATTAACATATGGAGAAGAAACGCCGTCATACACTACACTTTGGTTTCTGTTGAGCAAGAAAGACGAGACCCATGACAGGAAATTTCCCTTTACGTTATACAAGTTGGCTAATTTGCTTGCGCTTGTGTGGGACTCGGTCAAACGCTTTACTGAAGTCCAACGTGACCACATCTACCTGTTTAACTTACCACTGTCCAGTGAGAACTGCCACATGTCAATTGCTTGAGTTAGCATCGTAACACAGGACCGTTGGCGGATGAACCCATGTTGGTTACTATTTATGTATTTGACAGTTCAAAATGGCGAACAAGGTGATGAGCTACTATTCTTTCTAGCGATTTGCAGACCACTGATGTAAGGGAGATCGGTCTATAGTTATTAATGTCTTCCCTCTCACCTGACTTGAAGGTCGGTACGACGTTGGCTGATTTCCATTGTTGTGGTACAGTTCCGGTAGCGAGAGATGTGTTATATATGCAAGCTAATGAGGGAGCAATTGACTTGGCGCACATCCGGAGAATGCGGCAAGGAATCTTGTCGGGACCACTTGCCGATCCGTCTCGTAGACGCTGGAGTACCCGGAGAACTTCTTCATTCGATGCATATATATTTGATAAAGGGGATGCCTGGTTTTTTGTTGCTTGGGGGAATGGTGGAGCCCAGATCTACTTTAGTTGCAGGAGGAGAAAAGTTGCTCTTGAACTTTTTACTGAACGCAGTTGCAATGTCAGTAGCATCGGTTACCTTAACCCCATTAATATTGAAGAAAAAAGGGCAGCGCTACCTTTTTTAGAGTGAACGTATTTCCACAGCCCTTTCGAGTTCTTTTCACTACCTAGCCGACATACACAATTTGGGTGAGCATTTTTAACAGCGTCCTTGGTTTTGTTTCTACGTAATCTGTTTTGTTCCCAGTTCGCGTCACTCGGGGACGATTTCCATTTCCTGTACAAGTGATCGCAATGCGTATTTGTTTTAATATATTTTCAGTCGCAGGGTGGGCGACGTTGACCTTTAATTTTGTATTTGGGATAGCCAGCCTTGTGAACACACCACCAGAAACACTTCACTCATATGTTCCAGGCTTCATCTATTGACGCACCCCAAGAGAGAGTTGGCATGTTGTCTTTTAATAATGTATTTTAAGTTCCCAGTCTGCATGTTTGTAGTTCAGCACCTCGACGTTTAGTTCTTAATTGTTATTTGGAGGGTTGGCGCTGATCGCTAGGTGGTCACTCTATGCCCGGAATTACTGTTATCGATTTTATTATTGATGGGTCGTTGCACAGGAACAAGTCCAACAATGAGCTGTTTGTGGGTGTTTACTCGAGTCGCTTCGGGAACCAACTGCTGTAAAAATAGGTTAAGAAATGCAGTGACGTAGTGATTTGAGATTGAATTAAGAGGTATGGGGAAGTGCTGCCAATCCACTTGAATATTAAAGTCTCCACAGATAATAGTGGCTTTGGCTGCAGTTTTGTACGTCCTGAGCGATTCAAGAGAGGCCAGTAAATCCCCGTTCACCGAATCACTTGCATTAGGGCCCGGTATGCAGAACAAACTAGACATTTGTCACCACCGATTGTAATTTCCACCCATACTGCCTCAGCTTCTGGACGCTCCAGGTCCGGTCTCCTGACTGGGTAGAGTTCCGGTTTTATTGCTATCAGCGTGCCACCACCGCGAGTACCGCATCGATCTTTTCGGAACACCCTGTAGCTACTAGGGAGAATCTCACTGCTGTTGATGGTAGGATCTAGCCAAGTTTTGCATACACACACGATTGATGCGTTTTTCTGCTCGATCCACGCGTCTAAATCATCCTTTTGCTTTAGGCATTTAAGACTCCGAGCATTAAAAGATAGTATTGTAATGTTCTCGTTCTTTTGATTAATGTTCCCAAGAGATGAGGTTGACATATCCATGACGTGTTGGGAATCATCGAAAAACGAATCGTTGAATGAAGGCAGTGAGCACTTCCAGCATGACCAGAGGTCAAGCCCTCTTACGAATCGTCTGTGCTTGGCCTGCGATATCTTGGCGCACGTGTTGTGTGATGACAGGTTGCACTGCGCGCACGTGGTGGTCAGCTGATTTCTCCGGTCGGGGTGAAGGTACACTTGACAGCAGGGACGCTCCGGGTGGTGTCTGCGCTCCGCAAGGCCTGGAGGTAGGCTAGGCGGCCCGCCCATCGTGGAGTGGAGTGAGAGGGGTTGCTAGACGCACTTTGACACCGCGGCCCCGGGTTGACGTGAACGTCCCCTGCTAACAGAGCAGCATCATGACCGTAACTGGCCCCCTCACACTCACCCCATTCATGTTTGCCAGACGTTGGCGCCTCCAAGTCCGAGGTTTGGGCCGACCCAATATCGCGGCGAGGGGGAGAGATGTGAAAGATCGCTGGTATTTTCTAGTAGAGTATTGCAGCACAGAGTAGACGCCAACAAATCGCAATTACTCGACACGAGCAAGTCTTCAACCGGAGATCCCTAAAACAACTTCGATCTTAAGACATACTCGGCACACGGTTTCACTTTGCTTCTTGCTATAATCACTCTAACCACTATTAACAGAATAAAAAACGGAGCGACACATTCCCCACCACCCGCACCTGCCGCCATCTTTGTACACCGCTTGTTAACACAAAGGCTGCTAAATTTAAAGGTACGATACATTTAGATGGCGGTTGGTTTTTCCCTGATCATGATGGCTCCAACATCCACGCTCCCCACGGCCCTACTGTGTGTCTAGCGCTTAGCTTATATTACGTCATTGGCATACACGGCCATCCAGTGCAAGGATGGATGCCAGTTCTTCTTTGTAACTTCTTTGTCATCAGCTTATTTGTCTTGAACTTTGTGTTGCTTTTGTTTCACAATGGCTTAAAACTAGGAAGCTTCGCAAACGTTTTTTCAGGCGCGTTGTTGGATAAGCGTAAATTTTTAAAAACGAAAAAAGCGTGAAATAGAGATTTTCATTAGAAATGTATTTTTCGATTACGCTCAAATTTCACGCGAATATATTAATCAATAAAATTAAGGTTCTGTGGAAAAAACCTTACAATCGAATAAAGCATGTAGGTGTTATAAGAAGAAGAAATTTAATAAATAAATAAAAAAATCGTATAATTGCGATTATCACCAGAAATAATTTTTCGATTGCGCTCAAATTCCACACGAATATATAATTCATGCAATTAAGGTTCTGTGAAAAAATCATTACAATCGGAGAAAGCATGTCGGTGTTATAGCCAAAGGAATTTTAAAAATCGAAAATTATCGTAAAATTGCGATTTTAATGTGATTTTTTTTTTTAATTACGCTCAACTTTCACACGACTATATCAATTCATAAAATTAAGGTTTTGTGAAAAAATTATTACAATCGAATGAAGCATGTAGGTGTTTTAAGTCGAAGTACATTTTTTTTAAATAAAAAAAATCGTAAAATTGCGATTTTCATGAGAAAAGAAAAAAAATTCCGATTGCGCTCAAAAACGTTGCAGTTCTAAGTTCAGAGATTTCGAAGGTCTCCATAAAATTTTATCGCAATCGGAGTATCGGTTTAGCCGGAATCGTGTTAACAGACAGACAAAAATACAAAAAGAAAGAAAGAAAGAAAAAAAAAAACATTCCGGATTTTTTTCTCCAGTGTAGTGAAATGGAATCTTCGCTTCGCTCGCTACGCTCATCCAATCAAAAATATCAAAAGTCAAAACGAAAAATTCAAAATACAAGTATAAAAATGTAAATTAAAACTGTAGATAACGATAACATTAGTTCCAATTAGCATTAGGTACACGTTGAAGACAATTATCACGATAAATTTGGTTTGCAAGTGATAAAATCCAATTTTCTGAAGGAGCTCCTAAATGAAGTGTGTGCTGGAAATATTCTCACCGCCTCCTTCATCCTTCAGTCATCTTTGGAGTAGTGTAGTGACTATGATTATAGCGAAGTAGCAAGTGGGAAGATTATTCCTCTAGAGTGTAAGTAATGAAGTGTAAAGTGTAAGTGTGTGGGTAGTGTTTCGTGCGTTTGTGGTGTTAAAGATGAAATTGATATCTTAATTTAAATATGAAACGTACTAAACAGACTTCAGTTATTTTATTTTTTTTTAAAAGAAGAGGGTAAAACAAAAACATGTTTGCCTGTATTCTTCGTAATTACATGAAAAAATATGTTGTAATTTAATAAAATGGGCCACTTCACGTTAATTTTTTTAGTTTTTTGATCGCAGATAGTTGATGTAAAACATCGTTAACATTGAGTGCAGTTAAAACATGACGAAATAACTGTATAGTGAAGTTTTTTCGCCTTTCCCCAGACCCCAGCTGTACCCTACAAAATTTACTAATGGATTTGCCCCCCCCCCCCCAACTTTCAAAACGTTCCGACGCGCCTGAATGCTATTGTGCAAATTTTGAATAAGTGAAAACATTTTTCTATTATATAATTTAGTTGGTTGCAAATATGTGCATGTGTCTGCAATGTGTACGGAAGAAACGAGGAGGGCATATTATTTAGTTGGATGAGCGAAGCGAAGAATTCAAATTCCACTTCGTGTTGTTAGGGCGCGACCAGCAAGTTTATAGATGTATGTATCTGTGTACATTTGGAGCGCGTCAAAACCTATGCATTTATTTAAACATTTTACCTGATGAATGTCTAGCACGCATACCCTTTTATACATATTGTCAAATTTAAAATAAATGAGATGATGTTGTTATTCAATTTTATACTCTTCTAGATGAACCTCGCTGCTGGTGCATATGTGGCGAGTACCATATTGCAAAATTTAATTTTTTACTCTTATTTATATTCTAACTACTCAAAATTGTATCTTTAAAAAAAACATTTGACCTGATAAATGTCTAGCACGCATACTCTTTCATACCATCTTCTCAAATTTAAATTAAATGTGATGACTTCCCCCCCCCCCCTGCAATCCAAAAGGAATTTGCTTGTATAAAACATTAGAAAACATTCTTTTAGCATTACATGATGCACTTGTTACATGCGCGAAAATGCTTCAGACAGTAATAGAAAATACAAATTCCCCCCACCCCCCACCCCCAACCACCTTCTGCTCAAAGCAACTCCTCCCGCCGTACACACTGCGTTTTACAAAACTTAAAGTTGAAAACAAATTACTACTAAATTGTTATTTATATATGAACGCAAAACGTCCCACAAGAATTAGTAGAGGAGCAAGAGGTATTATTATTATTATTATTATGTCTCTATTTGCAACAGGCAATGTAGCCCACTAGTGCAAATTTAATAGATAAGGGAGGAGGGGAAACCCGGTACCGGCACATAGCCTACTCCTACCGAAAAGTACCAAGGGGACCAACGGCTTTACGTCCCATCCGAAAGGACGGTGTAACTTTTGAGAGTCATATAGGTTCCTCCACTAACCCGGACTGCCGAGCAGATGGCGCCAAGGAGAACGAAGCTGTCACACAAGCTTACGAACCCTAGTCTGCTCTAGCCAGCGATATACGTGTGTTTCAGGGCAGAGCGGCGACCCACTCAGCCCCTGACCACGCCCATGGGCGCCGGGAGGGGGGGGCAAGGGGGGGCGCTTGCCCCCCCCCTGGATTTCAGGAAAAATAAATTTTAACTAGTGATATGCGTTTATTACATATAAATTAATGTTTTTGTGAAACCGAAATTCAATTGAAAATTAATATTAATAATAATAATAATATATTTAATGATCTGATCGGGAGCAGAGTGTTGCTAGTTTGTTTGTTTTTAGTACTTAGTAATGTATTGAAATTTCGCATTTTCCTTTTTGGGTCTAGTCAATCACGCCCGTTTTCCATTTATTTTATGTTATGTGATATTATGTGTATGATTTATTGAAATAAATAATAATACTGTAACAAGATATCGTTTCTATGATTTATAGGCTAGTAAATTATTAGTCGATGTAGACCTCTAAGAACGTGTTTATGTTTTATATTTTTATTCCACATTGCATTCCAACTGGAGAGAACTTACAAGTTGCAGTTTATGTAAGAAAAGAAAATGTGATCAAAACAGTCACATTCATTATAATTTTATGCAATTAAAATAAAGCCTTTATTTTTGAAACGTGTGTCTCATTTTCAACTCATAACCCATTTTAGTAACCGTATAAAAGTTGAGACACAATGTTTTTTTGTTTACTTTCTAGTATCTATCTACTGCACAAAAATTACATAATTTCGGTATCGTATTCAGCCCACTACTTTTTTCTAAAACCCACCAAATGCATTCTAAAAACCTGATTTTTCGAAAATTTTCGCCTGCGGCGCTATTGTTTGGGGGGCTACGCCCCCCAAACCCCCCGTGCTTGCCCAACTAAACTACAAATTGTGATTGTTGCCCCCCCCTGCTACAATTCCTGCCGGCGCCCCTGACCACGCCCGATGTTGCTTAACTTCAGTGTTCGAGTGGGAACTGGTTAAACTACCGCGGCTAAATCGCTGGCTGATGATTTCGTTTCCCGTGCATCTTTCGTGGAAGAGTTTTGCGGTAAGTTGTATTCTATTAGGTAGTGGGATACAAGTTTTTTGCACTTTCCTTGCAGGTCATGCTATGCTGCAGAGGGCGTCGGGGGCGTCGCGACGCCCTTACACGTTTTTTAAGAGGGATGATTTTTTATCTCGTGTTCCTTTCGTGATAGAGTGTTGCGGTGAAATACATTCTATTAAGAAATAGCATACAAATTTTTTACACCTATTTTGCTGGTCCTGGTATGCTTGAGAGGGCGTCGGGAGCGTCGCGACGCCCTATAACGTTTTTTAAGAGGGATAATTTTTATCTCATGTGCCTTTCGTGATAGAGTATTGCGGTAAACTGTATTCTATTAAGTAATAGCATACAAGGTATTTGCCTCAACCTTGCAGGTCCTGGCACGCTTCAAAGGGCGTCGGGGGCGTCGCGACGCCCTAAAACGTTTTTTTTTTTTAAAGAGGGATGAATTTTTATCTCGTGTACCTTTTGTGCTAGAGTATTGCGGTAAATTGTATTCTATTGAGAAATAGCATACACGTTTTTAACACCTACCTTGCAGGTCCGGGTAGGCTTTAGAGGGCGTCGGAGGCGTCGCGACGCCCTATAACGCTTTTTTAAAGAGAGATTATTTTTTATCTTATGTGCCTTTTGTGATAGAGTATTGCGGTAAACTGTATTCTATTAAGTAATAGCAAAGAAGTTTTTAGAACCTACCTTGCAGGTCCTGGTAGGCTTCAGAGGGCGTCAGGGGCGTCGCGACGCCCGTAGAACGTTGATAAAAATGCATTATTGTTTAGCTCGTGTGCCTTTCGTGATAGAGTATAACGGTAAACTGTATCCTATTGAGAAATAGCATACATAGTTTTTGAACCCACCTTGCAGGTCCTGGTACGCTTCAGAGGGCGTCGGGGGCGTCGCGACGCCCTATAACGTTTTTAAGATGCATTATTGTTTCTAAATATATCATTTAAGTAACTAATGTACCTTAGTAATGTAGGCTAATACCTACTTCGAGAAGATATCATAAAAGTGATATTTTTCTTTACAATGATGTCAAATTATATATTCTGTTATTTAAAACTGATAAAAATGTATTATTGAGAACTTGTCCATGACGTCGCAATGATCCCGACGTCCTCTGTGGTGTAGGTCCTGACAGCTAGGTGTAAAATATTTGTAGTGTATCACAAAATAGAATGTAGTATACAGCAAAACTTTGTGACGAAAGGCACAGGAGATAAAAAAATCATCCTTCTTAGAAAACGTTTTACGGTGTCACGACACCCCCGACGCCCTCTGAAGCGTACCAGGACCTGCAAGGTAGGTTCTAAAAACTTCTTTGCTATTACTTAATAGAATACAGTTTACCGCAATACTCTATCACAAAAGGCACATAAGATAAAAAATAATCCCTCTTTAAAAAAGCGTTATGGGGCGTCGCGACGCCTCCGACGCCCTCTAAAGCCTACCAGGACCTGCAAGGTAGGTGCTAAAAACGTGTATGCTATTTCTCAATAGAATACAATTTACAACAATACTCTAGCACAAAAGGTACACGAGATAAAAATTCATCCCTCTTTTAAAAAAACCGTTTTAGGGCGTCGCGACGCCCCCGACGCCCTCTGAAGCGTGCCAGGACCTGCAAGGTTGGGGCAAAAACCTTGTCTGCTATTACTTAATAGAATACAGTTTACCGCAATACTCTATCACGAAAGGCACATGAGATAAAAAATCATCCCTCTTAAAAACGTTATATGGCGTCGCGACGCTCCCGACGCCCTCTCCAGCATACCAAGACCTGCAAAATAGGTGCAAAAATTTTTTATGCTATTACTTAATATAATGTAGTTTACCGCAACACTCTATCACGAAAGGCACACGAGATAAAAAATCATCCCTCTTAAAAAACGTTTAAGGGCGACGCGACGCCCCGCACGCCCTCTGCAGCATAGCATGACCTGCAAGGAAAGTGCAAAAATCTTGTATCCCACTACCTAATAGGATTCAACTTACCGCAAAACTCTTCCACGAAAGATGCACGGGATACCTCTTGCCCCCCTACTAAATGCTGTACCCCAATCGACAGCACATACATATTTTATTAACCATACACATCAATTTCACAACAATGAGAGTTGAAAGAGAAAGCAGCGCCGCCGAGGGTCGAACCCGCGCCGAGTGCATGATTGTCCACATCTGCCCAGACGCGTTTATCTGGCCGAGAACGTAAGTACTTCCCAACACGTGTCTGTCCGCGCGCCGTCTACGAGGCGATAAGGAAATAGTGGAGAATAGACGACTGGAATGCACATTGCACACTCAGCCTGGCTTATTACATCACTGCAAAGTTAAAAATAGATTTCCTATAAATGTACGTGTTTCTCTCTTCTGCTGCAAGTTTACGAATGCACAAAATAGTTTATGTTATGATCAGTATAAATTTGCGGCCAAAAATACTTTGAAGAAAATATTCAAAACTATTTTAAAGTGCGTTTTTTCGTGTAGGATCTGAAAACGAAGGGTTGAGATGTTGTTAGTCGGAATTACAGAACCTTTGACGTATTTTATAAGCCTACAAAGGTAGTCAAATCGTAGAAGGCATAGCCGTTAATTGACGTTTTTCATTTGTATGCATACGAAAAATGACGTTTATTTTATTGGCCTTGGTTTTACAAACCATGTTCAAGTGCCGTTTCGGCGCTAAGGACTTTCGAAACATGAGTCAAAGTATTTTTTGTTATAAAGTTTGATCTGGTTATTAATTGTTGAGAGCAACATGGTAGGGACGTAAAAGTCGAAATAGGGCCAGTTTCAGGGCATTCAAAAAAAGCATGTAGTAAAAGAAAATAATAATACATTCTTTAAACAATTACACATTGATTATCGGTCGGAAGGAAAAAAACACGTTTAAATGTCACAAACCACAAAGTGTTTGTTATGAAAACGTAGAAAAATGTCCCGTGCGTGCAGCGTGATATTTTTCGTTTTCCAAAAAAAAGACTCCTACTCAGTATAAACAGATCACTGTAAGCATGCAAGTTTTAAATGTTATTTATTTTATCGTTTTTGAATTAATAATGACTTTTCAAACGCCATTTCGGCGCTCAGGACCTTTGAAACGTGAGACAAAGTAATTTTTATTCTTAATTTTGATATCGATATTAATTAATTAGACCAACATGGTAGGGACATAACAGTCGAAATAGGGCCCGTTTCAGGTCATTAAAAAAGCACGTAGAAAAAAGAAAATGTTATTACTTTCTTGAAACAAACACACATTGATTGCCGTCCGGAAGGGAAAAACATGGCCGAATGTCACAAACCACAAAGTGTTTGTTATGAAAACGTAGAAAAATGTCCCGTGCGTGCAGCGTGATATTTTTCGTTATCCAAAAAAAAGTCTCCTTTGAGTTACGACCGCCAAGGTAGCCTATTTATCCTGAAAAAGATGCCCGCGAATATGTAAAAATACAGGTAAAAGCTATAATTTTTCGCCCACAGAGGGTGAAAACGACGATTTTAAACGTTCATTACCGGATTCCCTAAATTATTTTTGATTTTAATAGTCTAACATTACAACTAAAATCTTGTTAATTACACCCCCACCTACCCCATTTCTATGTTGGTGCAAAACATTTTTAAGAGAGAAATTTTTATACGAGGTTAATTTGTAATTTCCATATCGTATCGACCAATGCAAAATAATAAAAAAAGTTTGGTACCAATTCATTCATGACGAATCGATACATTGTTGTGAATCGATCTTGTGCTCGAGGTAAAATATTTACCGTCGATTTTGGCCCATTAAATTTGGACATTGTCTAAAATCGGACGTCTCTGACGCCATTCAACATTGTACTATTACGACGGGTTCGATTCCCGGTACTCAAACTATTTTATTTTCTTATACATACATCCCTCCCGAAGGTGTTGGGGTTTTTTTTTTTTTTTTGGAAACCGTTAAAACTCGAACTTTGAACATTTCCAACTGGCAAGGTGAAAATTAAAAGTTTTGTTAATTTTTTCCGCGGTTTTGGAGGAAAATTTCTGGAATTTTTTTTCACCCTCTTATGCGTCCGTCTCCAAGCTTTCAAAATCCAAAAGACCAAAGTCCTAGAGTTTACCAAAAAATTTTTAAAAAATTGCCGAACTTTTACGGCCCGCGTTTGAACACGTGACATTTTTTTCTACTGCCAAACCTGGGGCATGTGTAAAATGCCCACATGCAGAGGTGACGTGGCGACAATTTTTTTTTTAATTTTCCCGGCCTAGAATCCTGGAGCATCGAGGTAATCTTTTTTGAAAACGCACAAATCGAAACGTACCACGTCGCCACGGCCAAACGAAGAGAGATAAGCAAAAAGGCAAATGGTGGGGTTGTTGCGACTTTCTTTGCGCACACGCCGGTGGTCGTGCCGAGTGGGTGGCGCACGTACTCGCCACGCAGCGTCGTCCGATGCGCGGCGCCGTGTTTCCGTTTTTTTTTCGACACGACTTGAAAAACCTCGTCAAAACGAGTGGAACCCGAGGCGCGAGGGGGCGGACGTATTTTTTTATCAAAATCCCAGATCAATTCCGGTCGTGAACGTCGCCGAGTCGGCCACCAACGGAGAAGGGAAACTGCCGTTTCGTGCCGCCAAAGTCGGGCCGTCTCGATAAGTGCGTTAGCAGACTCAGTATATGTTAGATAGATTAGATTAGAGTAGATTAGATTAGATTAGATTAGATTAGATTAGATTAGATTAGAGTAGATTAGATCAAAATCCCAGATAAATTCCGGTCGTGAACGTCGCCGAGTCGGCCGCCCACGGAGAAGGGAAACTGCCGTTTCGGGCCGCCAAAGTCGGGCCGCCTCGAAAAGTGCGTTAGTAGACTCAGTATATGTTAGATTAGATTAGATTAGATATTAGCTAGATTAGATAAGATAGATTTGATAGTTAGATTAGACAGATTATATTCCCATACAGCACACAATATTTGCCAAATATTTGTGCAAGATTATTTTACGATATTCATTATATCTGTACAATGTTGAATATCAGACAACAACTATCCAACGATATAGTATGAATAACCGAATGTCCGGCATTTCAACATTCAATAATAGTGCCCAGAATATGTGATTGATATGCATGCCTAGATTGTACAATATTGCAATATGCAATATTAGAACAGTGCATTTTATACAATATTTATAAACATTCCTACAATATCCTTTAACCATCCATACAATGTTCATGCTTTATAACTTGAATGATATGGGAAGATTGACATTACATTCATTGCTTGCATATTTAAAGGCCTAGTTGACTTTTATTGCTCAGCACATATTATCGCAATTACGTATTGCTATTGTAGACGATGGGTGATGACGGATGATCTGGTGAAGAACAAATACAAAAAGCAATAATACCTTATTCGTTCGAACCCACGTCCCTCTGGTGTCATACGCTCCGGACCTATCAATCGAATGAGCCACCGCGGACATAAATGTTAAATATATGCATAAATGTTGTTTTAATCCTCTTTGCTTTGAAATGTCCCAATCAGTATTATCAACAAAAGAACCCAAATAATTTAATACATGAACATGGGTTCGAACCGAGCCCATGGACATGACAACATATAACAATACAATTTTGCCTGTCACACGTTGCAAAACGAATAAACGAAGTGAGGTTAGGTGAGCCTAGGTAAACTCAACGTTTCTTTATAGAACTTAAAAATATCTATCTAGAAAAGCAATTTTGAAATCCAAGATTCGAGTTTGACACAATTCACTCACTAATGTCTGCGGTATTTAAACACTTCTGCTGATTTTTACAATCAAACTAAGTCATGTTAAACACAACGGCCACACGTACACGTCTTCCTCTCCCGACGACTGATCGTCGAATGACCACAGACAGGACAGGACAAGCTACCCCACGCCACAAAAACCGTTGAGATTTCAAATTTTCAAAGAAGAATATCCTATTAATCCTGTCAAATAAGAATTTTTGGAGGAAAAAATTGCGATGTCGCTGAATTTTTGCAGAGAACTTCCTTGAATGATACTTATCAACATACTAAAACTCCTCTTCAATCGGACTGGAGCTTCGGCCGCCATATTGGAAAATGGCGGCCAAAAAGTGTTATCGAATATCTCCAAATTGGTTTGAGATAGACAAAATATCTCAATGGCAAAAATATTCCCCATTTAATTCCCTACAAAACAGGTGTCATCTATAGTTTTGGTAGAGGCAAAGGTTACGTCACAAAATCGTGGTTTACACGTTGCTTTTGGAGTACCAGCTAATTTCCAAATTTTCACGGCCAGCATCAAACAATGCCCGGTAAATCCGTAAGAAATCGATTTAAATACAAAAGGACTTTTGTACGGGGTTCATGAAAGCTTCCATTAGTATTTTAAAAAATCATTTCTGCGAAATCGGATTTTGCATTTACCCGGAATTTGGGTTTTTCCATTGTTGGCATTATCTAAAAAATGCCTTATTTTACTGTCCATTATTAAGCACTAAATAGCATTGGAGGAAAAATTCTTTCTACGCACATTGAAATGACTTAAATAATGATCCCATTACAACTAAAGTTTAAATCCAATATGGCTGCTAATTCCTAATATTCACAATATGAATACTGTTTTCGTGCTGTTTTTACACTCTTTTTGTTACATAATTCACTTTGATGTTGTGGATATTAGGAATAAGCAGCCATATTGGATTTAAACTTTGGTTGTAATCGGATCATTATTTGAGTCATTTCAACGTGCGTAGGAAGAATTTTTCCTCCAATGCTATTTAGTGCTTAATACTGGACAGTCAAAAAGGGTATTTTTGAGGAAATGCCAACAATGGAAAAACCCAAATTCCGGGTAAATGCAAAATTCAAATTCGCAGACCTGAATTTTTTAAAAACTAATGGAAGCTTTCATGAACCCCGTACAAAAGTCCTTTTGTATTTAAATCGATTTCTAACGGATTTACCGGGCATTGTTTGATGCTGGGCGTGAAAATTTGGAAATTAGCTGGTACTCCAATAAGCAACATATAAACCACGATTTTGTGACGTAACCTTTGCCCCTACCAAAACTATAGAAGACACCTGTTTTGTAGGGAATTAAATAGGGAATATTTTTTCCATTGAGATATTTTGTCTATCTCAAACCAATTTGGAGATATTCGATAACAAACACCGTTTGGCCGCCATTTTCCAATATGGCGGCCGAAGCTCCAGTCCGATTGTAGGGGAGTTTTAGTATGTTTATTAGTATTATATAAGAAAGGTCTCTGCAAAAATTCAGCGACATCGCAATTTTTTCCTCCAAACGTCAATATACGATCTTATTTGACAGGATTATATCGACATTACAGGGATATTTGATGAAAAAGCCAGATTATTTAACCGTTGGAATTCCAAATGTTAAAACAAGAAAATTCTATCGACATTGTAGAGATATTTGATGAAAGCAAAGGAAATTGAAAGAACTGAACGTCGCGTCGAATGTTGTACTAACGTGAATACGACATCAATATCTAGACATTATCACGAGCACTTAAAATGAATAGTCATACAATATTGAGTGCTGTATGGGTTATATTAGATTAGATTAGATTGATTAGGTTAGGTTAGATAGATTAGGTTTGATTAGATTAGATTAGATAGATTGGTGGATTAGATTAGATAAGATTAGGTTAGACATAAATATTGTTAGAACTAGATCGTTCTCTAATCACTTTATTAGATGAGCGAAGCGAGCGAAGCGAAGATTCCATTCTACTACACTGGAGAAAAAAAATCCGGAATGTTTTTTTTTCTTTTTTTTTCTTTTTGTATTTTTGTGTGTTTGTCCACACGATTCCGGCTAAACCAATACTCCAATTGCGATGAAATTTTGTGGAGGCCTTTGAAATCTCTGAACTTAGAACTGCACGGTTCGAAAAATCGATCGAAAAATTATTTCTCGTGAAAATCGCAATTTTACGATTTTTTTCGATTTTCTTGTTTTTTTCTGTTTGTATTTTTGTGTGTTTGTTAACACGATTCCAGATAAACCGATACTCCAATTTCGATAAAATTTTCTGGAGGCCTTTGAAATCTTTGGGTTTAGAACTGCCACGTTTTTGGGCGCAATCGAAAGATTATTTCTCATGAAAATAGCAATTTTTCGATTTTTTTCGTTTTTCTTTTTGTTTCTGTTTGTATTTTTGTGTATTTGTTAACCGATTCGATTATGAGGCCTTCGAAATCTCTGAACTTAGAACTGCACGATTAGAAAAATCGATCAAAAAATTATTTCTTATGAAAATCGCAAGTTTACTTTTTTTTCGATTTAAAAAAAAAATTTCTTCTACTTATAACACCTACATGCTTTATCCGATTGTAATGCTTTTTTTACAGAACCTTAATTTTATAAATTATTATATTCGTGTGAAATTTAAGCGCAATCGAACAATTATTTCTCTTAATAATTGCAATTTTACGATTTTGCTATGATGCTGAGATATTGCTAAGGCTTTTACATTTTTTTTAAAGATTAAAAAACAATACATCTAAACATTGCTAAGACGGATTTTATAATTTTTGTTTTGTTTGATAAATATGATTTTTTTCCCTTTGCATTGTTTGAAAATGTATGTTTTTTGTGAAAAATCTATATTTCCCTCAATGCACCAATTACGCTCATCCATCAACGCGGCGGGACTTAAGCGTTTTCCTAGTGGATATTTAGATTTAATCAACGAGCATCAATTCATCGAGGAAAAAGCTAGTGCAGTATTCGTTTTTGAATTTAATACATTTTTCTAATTTCGCAAAAGAAAAGTTTTGAAACGGGATAATGGGAGGAAATTACCTGTATAATAAGTAGGAGGTATTAGCAAAGTATGAAATAAATATCATTTTCCAGACGGCTTATTCATATACATTTGTGGCATTCCAATAATTAATCAATATCTTTAAAACCATCATCACTATTATCATTATGAATCGAAAATAGAATATATATATTTACAAAGATAAGAAAATGTTTAGGTATTCATTGGTAAACTTTTTAATGTTGGATAAAATTCTAGAGGATCATTCAAATTATTTAAATTAGACCATCGTGCAACGCGTAACACAGACAGAAGAGTGTAGTCCATATCAGGTTTAAAATGGTTTGAACAAGGATAGCGTTGAGGAAGAAGTTCAGAATAGTTGGGAAAATCTAAATCAAACACATTAATCACATAACTTTTTAACATATTTTGAAAAAACTTACACTTTGGCACCACCTATACATCGAAAGAAGACGTAGACTCTTTCAATATTGGTGGTAGGAATAAACAACAGTATTTCCCTTTCCACTATGACTATGACACTTTAAAAACTGAATATATTTTATTCGAGTGAGTTAAATTGGTTCTTGTCACATTCTCCACATTTATCATTTGACATTGTCATTTTTTAGAAGGGAAATAGCGTCGATGATGATAAAGTTTTTTATATTTTCAGTGTTTTCATTGTTTGATCTATAGTTTTAATAGTTAATTTAATTATAGAATATGATTATTAGAATTTCATAGTATAATGTAGTCGAAAGCATCAATTGAACATACGTTTTCTCAACGTTAGTTAATTTATAGGGAACTATAAAGTTATTTCAGAAAATAAATGAATGGTGTTAGCGCGTAGGTGAGATATTCCTACAAGCGACCTAGTGTAGGGCGAGGGGGGCCAACTGACGACTAGGTATTCGTTGGGGGGGGGAGGGGGTGCTAGTGGACTGTATTATAGGATTTTGGAAACCGAGCTGCGCAATAAACTGAAATCACTTACCGACTTGCTGTATGAGCTGGGCAAGGTAGCAGGACGGCAGGCGTGTAGATTACTCAGCTGGGCGGCAGGCGTCGGGGGCGTCGGGGGCGTCGGCGTCGAGAGCGATTATAATGGTGAAATATATACACTAATATAATGTTAACACAATAGAAATAGTTACCAGGTACACTGTATACGTGTACACTGGCGAGGTGCGAGTAGAATGCGTAGAACACACGCGTCCTCTACGAGCGAGAGACTTGAGAGCTTCTTTCCGACGGAGCGGCTGAGAGTACACTGATGTGCGAGTTGCCAGCATAGTGCTGACAGACGCGATTGCGGGCCGTGATACAGAATACATCACAGCCGGTGGGAAAGGATGGAAATTGATAGGAAATCCTAATATTGGCGTAAACATGCCGGCCACCAAAATGAGCCAACATTTTAGGGATAATTCTACACATTACTCTGAATTGGGGAACATGAAGAATCCAGAGTCTGAGAAGACTTTTGATAGAGCAAGAAATTAAGCGATCAAGCGAACTTAGAAGCAAATATATGAAAAACTGTACAAGGGAGCTTCTGTGCAATTATGCGACAGGAAGACTGATGAGCTTGTTCACGGGCCTGGTGTAAGAGCCTGACGGCGTACGTATAGAGGCAACGCGAACAATGCCATCGCGACCGGGATGCAGGTGGGTTACTCGTCCGATCGGCCAGGAGAGAGGTGTGCTTGAGGCTTCAAGCAAGAAGACCACGTCTCCGACTTGGAGGTTCGGGTTATTCCTGGTCCATTTTCCACGCTGCATCTGAGTATGTAGATACTCGCGAGACCAACGGGTCCAGAATGCCTGGTGTAGTTGTCTCACCCGATGCCAGCGTGACAAATGCGATGTGTTTTCGGGCTCGAGGTGCTCGGGCGGAGCGAGTAGCGGCGCACCGATCAGAAAATGACCTGGGCTCAGGTAGTCGGGTCCATCTGCCGGGTCTTGAGGTGTAGCGCAGAGTGGGCGGCTATTCAAAACAGCCTCGATGCGCGAGAATAGCGTAGCGTATTCTTCGTGAGTATGAGGGGTATCGGAGATGAGACGGCGGAGAAGAGACTTGGCTGATTTCACCCCTGCTTCCCACAGGCCACCAAAATTAGGAGCATAGGGAGGATTGAAGTGCCAGGTTATTTTTCGACTTGCAAGGGAGTCGGAAATTGAGGTGTTAGACTTGGCGAGGAAGTCTTGGATTTCACGAATGTGACGAGCGGCACCGACATAGTTGCGGCCACAATCGGAGTAGATGTGAGAGGGCAGGCCTCTCCGCGAAGAAAATCTATCAAATGCTGCCATGAAGACTTCTGTAGAGAGCTCAGAAACCATTTCCAGGTGTACGGCTTTGGTCGCCATGCATACAAATAGGCATAAGTAACCCTTCGTACTGGGAGCATTTCTTCGGTTGCTGGTTTTCACTGCGAATGGACCAGCGTAGTCTGTTCCGACGTGAGAGAAAGTGCGAGAGGGTTGTACACGAGCTGCTGGGAGGTCAGCCATTTTGGGCTGCAGAGGTTTTGCGCGGAACTTGTGACATGTCAGACATCTATGGATGCGCTGTCTGAGCAGACCACGAAGAGAGACGATCCAGTACTGTTCTTGTATTAGTGCTTGAACGGTGCGAGGTCCGGAATGCAGAGAAATCTTATGAAACGAGTCACAGATGAGAGACGAGAGATGAGCTTGCTTTGGAAGCAAAATTGGTGAGCGTGAGGCTTCAGGTAGCAGGGAATGGCGAATCCTGCCGGCCACCCTGATATTCCCCACTTGGTCGATGAATGGATTCAGGGACGCGAGGCGAGACGATCCAGCTTGACTGCGGGACAATCTGCGGAGTTCATCTGCGTAGTAGTGCTTTTGAGTAACTCGAATCAACAGATTGAGAGCGTCCTGCAACTCAGACGGTTGCAGAGGCCCTGAGGGAGGTGGAGTGCGATTGCGTTTGGCCAACAGGAGTCGTGTGAACCGTATGACTTGGCCAAATACACGTTGAGCGCGGAGCAGTGTGGAGAACTTCTCCAGACACGTGAGCAGAGGATCGACTGCGGCGTTTGTGACGAGGGTAGTGGCTGAAGTCTTCACTTCAGGCAGATCGATAGGAGCGTCTAGAGTGTGGCCGGAGCGTGGCCACGTTTCAGCTGGTGAACGCAGGAACGGAGGTCCAGCCAGCCACAGAGGGTGTGCCATCAGTTCGGATGGGAGTAAACCACGAGACGCACAGTCTGCGGGGTTCTCTTCTGAGGGGACATGAGCCCAGTTGGTAGGGCTTGAGGTCTCCAAAACTTCAACAACACGATTTGCCGCAAAAGTTTTGAGACGGTGTGGCGGAGTGGCGAGCCAGGCAAGGACGATCATGGAGTCCGTGTATAGAGCCACGGAATCCAGAGTGAGAGTAGAGAGGGATGGCAAGGTCGTCTGAACGAGCCGAGACAACAAGAGCGCGGATGACAATTCCAGCTTGGGTATTGTCAGTGGCTTGATTGGAGATACCTTGCTTCTTGCACGCAATAGCGTGACGTGAGATGTGGATCCGCGTTGTGTGTGCAGGTAGAGCACTGCAGCAAAACCCTTCTCTGAGGCGTCACAGAATCCAACCAGCTTGTGGACACCACGACTGTCTGGAAAAGCTCGTGGAATCCGAAGCGAGGAGAGCTGAGAAACGTCGGAAACTGCGGACAACCAACTCTGAGTGAGCTGGTCGGGGAGCGGGTCATCCCATTGAAGTGGGTGTAACCAGAGTTGTTGCAGGAACATCTTCATCCAGCACACGAAGGGAGTGAGGAAGCCGAGCGGATCGAAGATCTTGGCTATGTAGGAGAGAGTCGACCGCTTGGTGACTGATCCGGAAAAGGATTCCGTATGGAAGGAGAAGCAGTCGGAATGAGGATCCCACAACAAGCCCAGTATCTTGATACCTTGTTCCTCGTTGGAGAAGACAAGGGGCGTTTCTAGGTGCTCGTGAGGAAGCGTTGTTAGAGCGTCAGAAACATTACTGGCCCATTTCCTGAATTCGAATCCTCCAAGGGCAACTAGGGCTTGCAATTCAGATTGCAAGGAGCGAGCGTGGGCGAGATCACTTGCGCCAGAGACGAGATCGTCTATGTACATCTGACACTTTATTGCTTGAGCAGCAAGTGGGAAGCGATCTCCTTCGTCGGCTACTAGTTGAGAAAGAACGCGTTGAGCTAGGAACGCAGAGGACGTGAGGCCATACGTGACCGTGTTGAGTTGGTACTCGACTACAGGAGAGTCAGGTGATGGGCGCCAGAAGATGTGTTGGTGAATTCGATCTTCTGGATGAACGAGGATCTGCCGGTACATTTGTCGTATGTCCGCGCAGATGGCAACAGCGTGTGTCCTGAAGGCTGTCAGGACGGAGGGAAGATCTGCTTGCAGCTTTGGTCCGCTGAGAAGGTTGTGGTTGAGTGAAACGCCGTTCTTATCTTGATAAGAGGCGTTGAAGACGACGCGGAGTTTTGTGCTCGAACTAGTGAGTTTGTGAACACAGTGGTGAGGAATTACATAATCTGCAGGTTGTGGTGCAGGTTGCATGTGTTTAGATGCAGCGTAATCCTTCATGAAGAGATGGTATGCGTCCTCCTGCTCGGGGGTTCGTTTGAGGCGTCGTTCTAAGCTTAAATAACTTTGTAGAGCGGCCGAGCGGTTGGAGCAGAGGGGAGAAGTCCCGGGCTTGAAGGGCAGAGCGACGGAGTAGCGTCCGTTCTCATCACGAGTGTGTGAGGACATGAAGTGTTCTTCACATAACTGATCATTTGGATCCTTATGTTGAGGGCGTGCTATCTCTTCTGTTTCCCAGAAGAGACGCAGAGTGCGGTCTAAGCCTGAGGAGCTCGCGAGCAGAGATAGCGGGGTGTGAGAGGGAGCTTCCGATGTTTGGACAGGACCCATGATGACCCAACCAAAAACTGTATTCAGAGCAGAGGGACTGCCTCTGATTATTATGTCTCCATCCTTTTGGAGGACGTCGAGGTAGAGATCGGCTCCAAGGAGGAAGTCGATTTGGTCAGGGAGGTTGAATCTATCGTCAGCTAGAGAGAGGCCTCGGTATTTCTCGACAACATCGAGAGGTACTGAACTGGCGGGCATGTGGCCAGTGATGGTGGATAGAACCAGAGCTTGAACAGCAAAGGTTTGATGAGGTTTGAAGCGCGAGGCTATCTCACAATTAACAATGCCATGTACTCGGGCGGAAGCGTGTCCAATGCCGGACAATTCCATGACGCTGGAATGGAGTTTTAAGCCGAGACGTCTTGCGAGAGAGAGTGTGATTGCAGAAATTTGCGAGCCTGAATCGATGATCGCGCGAAAGGGTTGATATCTACCAGAATTGTCCTGGATAAGAGCTCGCAGCGTGCCAAGCATGGCAGAGCGCTTGAGGGGCTGACTGACCTGTAGTTGGCAAGCCAGTGCTAGTCCCACTGTAGGTTTGTTACCCTGCAGTGGGCGAGTGCCAGCTGGGGCGCTGACAGTGGGGGAGGTCGATGTCGCGGAGTGGAGCAACGTGTGATGATGCTTACTGTGGCACTCGCGACACGAGCCTTGAGAGATACAGTGTTGTTTGTTATGATTGCCTAGACAATTTACGCATCGCTTTAGATTGCGCAGAGTTTGGTACTTCTCCTCCACGGTCTGCTTGAGGAATGTTGGGCAGTTGTAGAGTGTGTGATCGCCGTCACAAGATGGACACGAGCGTGTTTGCGCGGGCGATCGTGGCTGTGGCTGAGTAGGAGGAGAAGGTTTCGAGACAAGCAGCGAATTAATTTTTCGGGTGGTAGTGAAGGGCTGAGAAGCACCTGTAGGCTTGAGCTTAGTTGAGCTTGCAGCGGAACTATGGTCAAGTTCGCAGAGCTCGAACGTGCGGCTTTGTTCCTCGAGGAAAGCGATAAGCTGTTTGTAAGTGGGCGTGTTATGCGATGAGCATTTGAATTCAAACTGCTTACGTGTGTTAGATCCAAGTGCGCGAGGGTGATCGATAATAAGAGGAAATCGGCGAGATCACCAATTTCCAGTCCTTTGAGAGCGTCGATAGAACTTCTATGAACGTTCAAAAAGTGCTGAAGGGAAGCGTGGTTCCAGATTTGTGAGGGATGAAGTCCAATACCTGCTGTATGTACATAGCAGCCAATAGACGTTTATTTGATACCTGTTGATCAAAGTTGCGTATGCGATTGCATAATTCTCATTTGATATTATGAAGCTGGAGATCGTTGAAAGGGCGGCGTCTTGGAGGGATGATCTCAAGTAGTGAAACTTTTGCACTGCATTGAGACTAGTATTTTGATCCACTAGAGAGTGGTACAACGCGTAATATTCCGGCCACCGTGCGAGGTCACCATTAAAATTAGGTAGTTTAATGGTGGGGAGCGCATTTGTTGAATTAACAACAACTGGTTGTGGGGTCACTGCTGGGGAAGTGACGATTAACTGTGAGGCTGCGATGTAACGTTTTTGTGCCGAAAATATTAGATCATCGAAACTTATTCTGACCTTACTCACTTCAAGTGGTTTGACGGTTTCTTCCAATTTTGAATTGAATACGATGATAGATTCTTGTACTTTATCAAATTTATTTTGTAGAAACAAGAGCTCGTCAAAGCGAGGCTTGAAGAGTGGTACGTCGTCGGGCTTAAGATTATTAAAAGCTTCATATATGCGTTGCGCAGATGCAAACAGTTCTTCGCGAGTTTTGAGAAAAGCGTTGGCTTGCTGTTTCTGCTGTTCAGACATGTTGTATGTGAATAAGTGCAACGTGAAAGTAAGACGAAGTGACAAGTAAGTCGACAAGTAGAAATAAGCAGACGAAAATCAAGGACAGACAGTGAATTATAATTTGCAAATTATAAAATGAAATAACACACAAGTTTTGAGAAAGCAATGTTGTGAGCTTAAGAAAGCCGAGAAAGAGCGAAGAAAATAATTATAAACAATTATTGCAGTTGTGTGAACGAAATCTGAGAGTGCGATTACATTTCCAGATAGAAAATGCAATGTGAGAGAAGAACACGAGATAGCGCTGAACAATGTTCAACAATGTTCAGATGAGCGCCGAGGTGGATTACAAGCACGTACGAATACGAGCCGAGGTGCTGACGCAGATATAAGCGTCGAGTGCGGACAGGCGAGGATCATGTACCATGTACTGAGGCGTGTGACTGCGATAAGAGACACGTGGGAGATTAGATTTTACATGAAAGTAAAACTGGACAATGTGAATGATGTGAGAATCAATGAAAACTGGCTGAAGATCCGGCGCCAGGAGGACCAACTTTGTTAGCGCGTAGGCGAGATATTCCTACAAGCGACCTAGTGTAGGGCGAGGGGGGCCAACTGACGTCTAGGTATTCGATGAGGGGGGGGGGGGTGCTAGTGGACTGTATTATAGGATTTAGGGAAACCGAGCTGCGAAATAAACTGAAATCACTTACCGACTTGCTGTATGAGCTGGGCAAGGTAGCAGGGCGGCAGGCGTGTAGATTACTCAGCTGGGCGGCAGGCGTCGGGGGCGTCGGGGGCGTCGGCGTCGAGAGCGATTATAATGGTGAAATATATACACTAAATAATGTTAACACAATAGAAATAGTTACCAGGTACACTGTATACGTATACACTGGCGAGGTGCGAGTACAGTGCGTAGAACACACGCGCGTTCTCTACGAGCGAGAGACTTGAGAGCTTCTTTCCGACGGAGCGGCTGAGAGTACACTGATGTGCGAGTTGCCAGCATAGTGCTGACAGACGCGATTGCGGGCCGTGATACAGAATACATCACAGCCGGTGGGAAAGGATGGAATTGATAGGAAATCCTAACATTGGCGTAAACAAATGGTCATGATCAATAATATCTATAAAATCAAACATTTTTTAATTTACTTAGTGTTTTCACTCCGAACTTGAAAAGAAAATATTTTATTTTATTGTTGAATGTTTATAACAGTTTGATAAAAATTTACCCCAACGATTCTGCATTCAAACAAATAACAGATTTAGAATGTTATGTCTAGTAATGTACTTAAAATCTAAATCTTCTTAGTTGAATTTGAATTCTACTGTATGGATACTTATTATTTATTAAATTTGCGTAAACTGTTTTGTCTTCTATTGTATGATACTTTTTGAAATTTTATAAATGACATTAAAGAAACGTTGGTGATGGGTTAACTCTGTGGAAGTGCTTCACTTAAATTAAATTGAAGCGAGGTATTATTTTTAACTCTTCAGTAACGTTATTGTCTTGTATCGGTCTTTATTAGGTAATCTCTGGTTGTCATCCATCTTGTTAAGATTTTGTGGGTGTCTCTCAATCTCCACAACCTCCCTAATGATCTGTGGGTAAACATGTTGAATCGCTACAAGATTGCACGTGTTTTCAAAGTTGCTTTCATAGCCTGTATCTTACGATGTTTAGCTAATGCTGAATTCTTATCTTGTTTGTCTACTTCATAAATGTATTCTTGGAGTCGAACCGAAATCCTGCTACCCATTTGACCTACGTAAGATAGATAACTTCCACCACACGGAACTTCATACACACCTTGATCTTCCAATGGAATTTTATCTTTTGCTTTCGATAAAGAGAAGTGATTTTTCATATCAGTTGAAAAATTGTTTCAATATTATATTGTCTAAGCAATCTACTAATGACATCTGTAGAATCTTGAAAATCGGTAATTGGTAATCGATCGTTGGTAATAAAATATTATTTTATTATTAAATCACGTACGCAGTTTTACCACGAAACATATATTTTCACAAATATATATATTATTTTATATATGTTTGTAAGAATAACCATCAACGTTAAACTTTCATTGACAACAAACAAGGATGTTAAAGAGAAGCAAAATCTATTTATTTAAATATATACTGTAAATAACACATGTTTGCACTAAAAATGCAAAAGTTTAGACTGCAGCAGCAAGAACAGTTACGTTACGTAACAGCAGGTGTAGGTTTGCTTAAAGGAAATAATATCTGAATCAAGTGCCCGTTAGGGCGCCGCAGCCAAGCCGTGGCGCGCTACACACTCAGGCACATTATACAGCAAGCAGAGTTGGGGTGTTTTCGAGGTGTAACCCAACCGTCATGAAACGTGATGTGAACTTGAAAACTATCACACTCGAGGGGATTTAGGTACTTGACAACACATGTCAAATTTGGTTGGTGTACGAACATTCCTTCTTGGTGAAAAAATGACTTTAAACATACTCAAAATCACTGATGTTAGCTACTACTGGCTACTACTACTACTACTACTACTACTACTACTACTACTACTACTACTACTATTACTACTACTACTACTACTACTTCTACTACTACTACAACAACAACAACTACAACTACTACACCACTACTACTACTACTACTACTACTACTACTACAACTACTACTATACTACTACTACTACTACTACTACAATCAAACAATCAATTGTGCTATTGGTAAGAAGCAAAAAAACGCTCCTGACGAAGTCATATCAAAGTATATGGAGAAGAGCTTTGACGCTAATAATATAGTTGATGGTTTTGTTAATTCCTTTTCGGATGAGGTGGAGGCTATAAAACACGACTGTGCAATAGAGACAGCCACTGCTTGTGATGATAATGCCTTACAATCTATGTACTTTAAAAAAGCTACTCCCAAAACAATAAGTGATATTATACTCAATCTAAACAGTAATAAAGGTCCGGGCATTGATAGGATTAGAATGAGTGACATTAAATTAATTTCTGATCAAATAAGTCCAATTATTGCACATTTAGTTAATCAAATATTTAAATACAAGATGATACCGGAAGGTTTAAAAATATCGATTTTGAGGCCGATTTACAAGAACGGTGATCATATGGCATTTAACAATTATAGACCGATTGCGATACTGCCGTCAATTGAAAAAATTATGGAAAGGTATCTAGCTGATCAACTTATTTCCTATATGACAAACTTTAATATAATTGATCGACGTCAATATGGTTTTCAAAAAAACAAAAGCACAGGGAGTCTTCTGGCTGATTTTTCCGACCTAGTTTTCAATGCATTAAATAAAAATTTGCATGTGGGGGTAATTTTTATAGACTTTTCTAAAGCGTTTGACACCTTACTTCATAGCAGACTGCTGAATGCTCTTAAAAAAATTGGAATACGAGGGCCACTACTAGAATTATTTAGAAATTATTTGTCAGAAAGACGTGTGACTGTTAAATATCAACATTATTTTAGTAAATTAAACAAAAGTTCATCTGGTGTGCCCCAAGGCTCCATTTTAGGTCCATTATTATATCTTGTTGTGTTAATGACAT